>JBCFXI010000169.1:185715-259180 GCA_038496175.1 Ampulex compressa
GGGGGGGGGGGGGGGGGGGGGGGGGGGGGGGCCCCCCCCCCCCCCCCGGAGGGGACGGGTGCGCGTGTGCGCGTCTGTGGGAGCGGGGACGTACTTGCAGTATCCAGGAACCGTTTCCGCCGAACGTGTAGCCGGCGTGTACGATGTGTCGGTGCTTGGTAAAGCTCGCCAAAAGATTGCGGATGCACTGTAGCAGCGTGTTGGTTTGCGGATGGATCAGCACTTCGGTGACGAGATTCTCCGTGGCGTACTGAATCAGTCGTTCGCCTAAAGGGAAGAGAAGGCGAGAGGGTGAGAGAACGTGGGGGGTTATGGTCGGCCGAAGAGGGCCTCGACTCTGGCGGCGAGCGCGTCTCGGTCCCTTACCGTTTCTGGCCTCTTCGCCCTCGGGGGCTTGCGCTATGAGCGCCACCAACTCCTTCTCCAGGTCCACGTGGCAGCTGTCCTTGTCCCATGATAGGAAGCCTGCGCGCCAAAGAAAAAGGAGAGGGCATTAAAGACGCTAGGAGCGGGCAAAGACGCGGCGAGATCATCGAGGAGGAGCGACGAGCGGCCCTCGACCGGCGGACGGCGAGGATCCTCGTCCCGAGGAGAGCCCGGGGAGGATGGTCCGGAGGATGATCGTCGGGGGTGGCCGCGAAAGGGCACCTCGAGAAGGCCGCCTCGCGTAGAATTGATCGGAAGCCCCGAGAGCGCGATAGAGGGAAGCCGTGCCGCCGCTTAATGCCCCCGACTCTCGCCCCTCGGGCCGCGCGCCCACCCTTCCGGCGCGGCCCGTCGATACTCCGGCAGGATATCGAGGATGGGAGTTTCCGGGGGAGAGATCCGCGGCTCCGGATCCGAGGCTCGCGGCCGGCCTTCGTCTCGCGGCCAGCCGGAACGCCCAGGAGGGGCCGCGGGCCAAAGATAGCCCCCGGCCGGGAGAAACCCAGCATTCCCGGCATCCGGCGAGTCGAGGATGGAAAAAGAGGAGCGAGCGCGGGCAAATGGAGGAGCGCGAGCCTCTCGTTCTAAGGGATGGAGGGGTGCGCGTGCCGCGGCAAAGAAGCCCGCGCCGGTTTCGTCTATACTTGGCTCGCTGCCCCGAACCGCATTGCCTTTCGCCCCCGTCCCTCGACCCGCGCCGCCACCCTCCCCCTCCCCCTCCCCCTCCCCCTCCCCCGAGCCCTACCCTCCTGGCCTCGAGGTAGGATCGATCCCGCGTCGGCGGGCACGCCGGAGATCCGCGCCGCGGCCGCGGAGCCTCCCGAGGCGAGGCCGTCGCCGCGCTCTCGACTCGCTGCGCCAATTTCGATCGTCCGGAGGGGGCGGGGGGACGGGGGAGATTGGAAGGAGGCGAAGAATAGGAAGGACGAGGGCTCGAGTCGAGCGTACGCGCGTATACCGCGCCGGGGCTTTTGTCTCGCAACGGGGTCAAAGAGTCTCTTCGAAAACCGCTGACGCGGCCGGCCATCGATCTCTCCGGTAAAAGAGAAACGAACAGGGGGCGCCCCCCGCTCCCCTCGGCTCGCGGCTGCGCGCCCCCGCCTTCCTCGCCAGACAGGCAGAAGGAGGCTGAGAGAGAGAGAGAGAGAGAGAGAGAGAGAGAGCGCCTTCGTCTCGGCTCCGGATCGAAGGAGAAAGGCGCCTCGGAAGGATATTCGGGGGAGAGTCGGAGACGCGAGCCGGCTCGTCCGGAGCTATTTTTACCCGACTACGAGGAGACAAGGGCAAAGACCCCGGGGCGCGATCCCGAGAGCGCGGTTCCCCGATCGGCGGAGATCGCGCGCCGGGGCCCGGAGCTCTCCTCCGGAGTCCTCTCGGGGGCCGGCGCGAGCGGGCTCGAGCGGGCGCGAGCGCGCGCGCGTCGGCCTTGGGGGCTCAGGTTCAAGAACGAGGTAGTCGCGGGCTCGCGGCTCCTCGCCGAGGCCAAGCTCTCGGCGAATGCCGCGATAAAATTAGACGCGCTATATTCGGCGCTACTACTCCTGCACCGCAGTCACGGCCGGACACGCGGCGCTGAATCATCCTTTGCACGTCCGGGGACTCGGCCTCCCTCGGACGCCCCCTCCGGCCACGGGCTTCTCCCCTCGACGCGACTCCGGCCCCTCGGCCCGGCCAGGCCTCTCGAGACCTCCGCGGCCTCGGCCTCCGGCGGCCCTAAGGCCAAGGCCCGCGATTAACGGCGCAGGAAGGAGAATCCGCGTCGCGGCCAAACTCCCTTCCGCCCGACCGAGCTTCCTCGAGGCGGGGGGCGTCCCGCGACTCGGACCAAATCTACCGAGCGGGGCACGTCGGCTCCGCGTCCGCCGCATACCAAGTGTTCGGCACAGGATACGAGCCGCGCATAACGGCCCCGCCTCCTGCCCCTCTCGGCGGAGACGATGCGTCGTCGTCGGCCAAAACCTTTCCCGTCTTTAAAGCCCGCGAACCGACCGCCATTCGCCCGGCCCGCCTCGCCGATAATGCTCGCCACCCACCCTCTCCCCCTAGCTCTCCTTGGGAGCGGGACGGAATTAACGCCGCGCGCCGACTTTCTCGAGCGGCCGGCCGGAGGACGGTATCGACGTCGCGCTCCGATCCGCGATCGACGACCCTGTCGCGGATATCTCCCGAGCGTACGGCCGCGACCCGCTTCTTCCGCGAGAGGCAGCCCCCTTCTCTGCGCGCCGCTTTTCGATTCGAGCCGCGAGAAAAGAGCGCGGCCGGGGGGAAAAGCGGCGGCATCGGTCCGGGGCCCTTCGAGCCGGTACCACCAGCCGCGACTCGCCTCCCCGCGGCCGAAGCGAGGCGCCCGCGGACCCTCGATCCTTCCACGAGCCCCTCGAAGCGGCGACCGAAAGACGAATCGTTGTTTTGGCTTGGCGACGCTTTTCGCTCGGCGCCGCGAGCGGATGGATTATTGATCCAAGTTCTGGGACTGCGGGGATGTGGCCGTAGGCAGGTACGAACGTGCGCATGCCGCATCAACCTACGGTTAAACGCCCGCCTCGCTCCTGCCGTCCTTTTCCTTCCGCCCCAACCTCTTCACCGCCCCACCCTGCCCCCCACACCCACACCCACACCCACACCCACACCCACACCCACACCCACACCCCACCCCAGCCCGGACCAGCCCCTCCGCCGCGGGCCGGCCCAGCCCCGTCCCTCCGCTCGTCCTCGCGGTGGCCCTTCGCCCTTCGATCCGCCCGCGAGTCCCCCCTGGCTCTCCTTCGATGCTTCACGCATCGAGCATCCTTGGCAGGCGCGAAGCGCGTCGCGGAACCGAGCGCGACGGTGTCTCCGCTGAACCAAGCGTCGTTGGGAAGCGTTGGGTCGCGAGCGTCGAGCGACGAGGTCAAGGCGCCGAATAACCACGGCAAGACGCCGGTCCGCGCGCTTCGAACGATCTTGCGCGAAGAGCGTCGATCTCGCCAACCATCGCGCCTTCGGCATACCGCCGCAACCTTTCCGTAATGCGGATTCGCGGAAACGGGCCAAGGAGGCGACCACGGTAGATCGCCAGGGAACCCCCGCGCAATCGGCCAACGACCCTCTTCCAAGGAATTCGGCTCGTGGCGCGTCGATCGGTACTCGCCGCCTTCGCGATTTCCTTCCGGCGCGAGAGACGGCCCGCGTCGAGATTTCGCCGACCTCCGTCGCGCGTCCCTTCGCCGCGGTGGCGACCCCATTCGATCTCTTTCGACCTCTTTCGACCTCTTTCGACCTCTTTCGACCTCTTTCGACCTCTTTCGACCTTTCCCATTGGGAGAAGGGCGCGCGGCCGAGGCGCCCGAAGGGAGGCCTTCCCCGAGGCGGATCTATAAATACATCGGGGCTGGGGGCGGAGGTGGAAGGGCATTGCTGGCCCGTAGCCCTGCGTGCGTCCCAGCGGGGCCACGCGAGCAACGCGGCACGCGGCCAAAGGGAGCGAGACGGTGGCGAGTCGGTGGCGAGCAGGTAGCGGCTCGGAGCACGACTCCGAAGCGGGCCGCGGCACGAGCGAAGAACGCGACGCGAGAAGGCGTTCGTATCGATTTCGAGCGCAAGGGCCGAGAAGAAGGAGCGGAGCGCGACACCGTAGGGGGCCGCGATCCCCACCTCCCTCCCTTTTGGCCAACTATCGCGCCACCCCGCGTGCCGATTCTCCGCGTCCATCCTCGGACCCTCCGGCCGGCTTGCCTCGCCTCTCCCTTCGGACGACCTTCCCCGACTTTCTTCCGTCTGGCCGAACCCTCGGCAGTCCCCTCGCACCCTCTGCCCACCCTTTGACCTTTCCTCCGGCGAGTGCGATTCGCGCCGCTACTGACGGCGCTGCGTAATTGGGTCGCGCGAAGGAGTTGGACGGCCGGAGAAGAGAAACGCAAAGTTGCACGAGTGCACTCTCGTCGTACGCCAGCTCGCGCGAATTCGAAAGGCCGGCGCGCGTGGCGAAAGGACGATCGGGAAGAGACGGAGACGGGGACTGCGACGAGCTGCTAAATTCCCCCTCCCCTCGCCCCCGGGCTCCCCCTAGCCCTCGTCGGCGCCCTCGCCCTCGCCCTCGCCCTGGCGCGGACCCGCATCGCGCTCCGCCTAGCAACAGAGAGCCGACTCGCCGGCTCGGCTCGCCGCGGGCAAGCTTGGCCGATAAGCCCGGGGAAATATCCGAGCGGCAGATGAACCGTTATAAGCGCGCACGGCCGCGGAAGTTCCGCGCGAGCGATCTGCATAATCGTTGTCGCAAAAATCCCAAGAGAAATAAGATCGAGGAAGGGAGATGGAGAGGGAGGGGGGGGGAGTACGCGGAGTCGTACTCGCGAGGATGCCTGGCCGCGATCGGCCGCGGAGCGAGGCTGCGCGGGAGGAAAGTTTCGGCGCGAGTAGGACGATGGCCTCGACCGGGAGCGCGAAAGGCGGCACTTACCTTTCGCGAGACGATGCAATATGAGGTCCTTGTGTTGTGCGGTATGAGGCTCGGGAAGCACGACGAGAAGATAACATCCGCTGAGAGGCGAGGGCGGCGGGTGCTGCTGCTGCTGCTGCTGCTGAGAACTCGGTGGCGCCGTGCTGCCACCGGTGATCGGGGTACTCGGGGACGGAGCCTGCTCGACGTTCGTCGATGAAGTTGCCCTCGCTTCTCCCCCTCCTCCTCCCCCTCCTCCTCCCCCTCCTCCTCCTCCCTCACCGCTTGGATCCGCAGTGCTCATCGCTGCAACCAAATGATTTCTCGGTAAGCCGCCCTACCGATTCTCTCCCCCTTTTGACCTCGAAGCCGCTGCCGCGCGGTGGGCGGTGGGGGCTCGAGAGGAGGACCGGTATAGCGATTCGGATCCGCGGCGGAGCAGCGCCTCGCTCGACTTTGACAGACTTCGGAGGGCCCTATCCGGTTTCGATGCGAGCCGATTATCGCTGCTGGCGCACCGAGTGCGGTTGTCGGCGCACGTGGGGCAGCGCGCCGAGGGCGAGCGCAGCGCGTGTGCGGCGGCAGGTGCCGCGCTGCTCGGTCGATCACCGGAAATCGAATCCGAACCTTCCGATCGCGCGCACCGACCGAATCCGAAGGCGTGAGAGGATCGATCGCGGTTTCCGGTAGGCGCGTACGCCAGCCCCTCCGACGAGCGTCGAGAGGGAGGGCCGCGCGCGATAAACTCGACGTTTCCACTCGCGCCCGTCTTTGCGGCAACCCGCTCCTCGCGCATCGGCATCGGCATCTTCTTGGCCTCTCTTTCCACAAGGGTTCGTTCTAAATATATACGATGCATCGGTCCATACCAACCGAGGGGATAACGCGGATCGTCGTTCGGAGAGAGAGAGAGAGAGAGAGAGAGAGAGAGAGAGAGAGAGAAAGAGAGACACTTGCAGAAAGAGCCAGTCTGCGACGAGCGTATCGACCGGGATGCTCGATATATTCGCACCTATGCCCACGCCTCTCTTTATCGTTGCGCCCGTCCTTCTCCTTCCGGCGGCATAGGAATCAAAGCGTAGGCGACATCGCGAGACGTGCCCTCGCTCCCGTCTCCCCATCGAGCTCCGCGCCACTTTCCGTCCACGAGAGTCGTGGCTCGTGCTTTTCAGCTCCAGGCATCGACCGATCTGCCAGCTCCGTTCGTTATGGATCTACCGGCTTGTGCGGGGCGTATAACGCGAGTCTCGCGATGCCCGCCTGACGCGATCGCGCTTATCGCTAAGCCGAACGTCGATGAGATTTCCCCGAAACCCTATCGAAAGCCGTGCCCTCGGGGAAAGGAGGAACGGGCCGTAAGGCTTGGGGAGAAGTGCTTCGGAATCGTCGTCGAGGCGGCGACGCTCTTCCACACCGCGAATCGGCCAATTTCACTCTTGGCCGGCTTTTTTACGGCCGATTCCGGGCAGTGGTATTGCGCAGGATTTACGCGACCCTTTCCCCGAAACCGTTAGGGCTACGTTGTACCTGCCAATGCGCAGGATCCATGCCTCTCCGGAATGCTCTTAGATCATTGATCCAAATTTGGGGCAGCCTAGGGGAGAAACGGCGGTGTGTCGCGGAGAGGACCGGAAGCGGCCGTTGGTTAAAATACAACGCACCGGCCGCGGAAGGCGGATTTCGAAAGGAGATGCTCCTTGCCGGGAACCGACCGGACGGCTAGATCGCCGGGAAAAATTCAAGAAGATACCTTCGTTCCCGACCTCCCCTGCCCTCGCTGGGCCTGGCCCTGGCGCGCACAGCCGAGCTCGGCTAACAACCCCTTCCTGCCGAGCCCGATCCAACGCGTACGTACGCGTCTTTGAGGGGATACCCTCGCCGGCGCGACACCCGCGCACGCACACTCGCAAACGCGCTTACGCTCGAACGCGATGAGTGCGTGTGCGTGTGCGTGTGCGTGTGCGTGTGCGTGTGCGTGTGCGTGTGCGCGCGTTCGCACGCAGGCAAAGGGACACGCACGGGCGCACGCACTCTCGACGTTTGCCTTTCGGCAGCAGAGGAGGAGGAGAGGGTCTCACCTGGTTACGTGGTGCGCCCCCTTTGCAGCTCCAGGTTCTGGCGTGTATCCAGGAAGGCTGCCGCCGCTTCCGGGCTCGCGGCTGTCTCGTTACCGGGTATCCGCCGTGAGCAAGAGCGGTAGGAGACGATCCGTCTGCCCGCTATCCGCACCTCCTCGTTCGTGCGGCGAGCCTCCGGAGCCGAGCTACCTCGCCTCCTTCGTGCCTCGCCAAGATGGACTGAGCGAGATGGAGCGTGCGCGAGCGAGGGCCGCGGGGGAAAGAGGGTGCGCGAGGGGAGGGCGGCCGCGAGGCGCGGAGCCCGAGCGTGGGACGGGGGGACAGGTAGGCACGGACGGTCCAAGGTAGGCGCAGCGGGTATACGTCGGGCGGACGAGGGTGCCGGCGTCGAGGAGAGAAGGCGATGGAAGCCGACGGAGGGCGACGCGGAGGGCGACGCGGAAGGCGACGCGGAAGGCGAAGAGAGACGGTGGAAGGCGATGGAAGGCGGTGGAAGGCGAGTCCGTCGTCCAGGAGCGCGCCTTCGTGTCGAAACGGTGCTCGTACCGAGGTGCGCCGTCTTCGCGAGTGGCGTAAGAAAGCAGCCCGTGGCAGGCGGCCCCGCACTGCTGGCGACTACGCCCGTATCGAGAATACGATTCGAACCAGCTCGGCAGCTGCTCTCGCGTTGCGGGCTGCCGGCTTTCTGATGGCTGAGCGGCTCCGAAGTCGCCACCACGCAGAGATCCCCACCCCCCACCTCGGAGCCGGTGCCACCCCACTAGCGATGCGCAGCGCCGTCCTCGCGCCGACGGCGCACCGCCGGTCTCGCTCCATAGACAGATATCCCCCTACGCTCGGGGATATCGCCGCGTAAGCGCCGCTACTCTGCTCGCCTATATGGCGCATCGTCTCCCGGAACGGGGCTATGCGCGCTGCTCCTCGTCCACCGCCGCATCCACCGTCTGCCAAGACCGCTGCCAGTCCCGGCTATCGCTTATCCGGCCACCCTCTACCCGCCGGAGAACTCCGTGCCTTCCAACGGGAAAACTTACGACCTGGAGGACTCGGCCAACGACGGTTCCGCTCTCGCGACGAACGCAAAGTCCCGATACTCCCCTCACCCTCTCGCTCTCTCTCGCTCTCTCTCGCTCTCTCTCTCTCTCTCTCCCCCCCTCCCTCTCTCTAGCTCTAGCTCTCTCGTTCTCGATCATCGGTGCCGCTTCGGCAAAAACACGATGGCCTACGCGCAAAGATCTCGGGCCGCGTTTTATTTCGGCACCCGCCACTTGCCGCATTGCAGGAAAAGTAGTTGCGTAGCGGAAGCGGCTGGTTCGTCCGGAAACTCGTCAAAGTCGATCGACGGTTTCGATTTCCCTGGGACGTAGCCCCCGGCACGAATGCGGCGCAGGTAGGGGTGAACGTCCAGGATTGTCCGAGCGCGCATATCGACGCCGGGGTTAACCGAACCGCGCTGCAGGCCGGAGAGTTTAGGCTCGACTTTCGGCTTATCCCCTTTGAGCGGTGGGCGATGCGGCCGGAAGGATTTTGGAAGCTTCGAGCGGAAAGACAAACGACGCGCCTCTCGCTAGGAGCGGAGTAATCCGCGCGAAGATTCGGTCGACGGGTCTGTCGTTGACGGGCCGATACTCCTCGGGCCCGCGACCGACGTAGCTCCACGGAGGGCGAGCGCGATCGAAATCTTGGCCCGAATCCCCCTGTGCGGGGATCGAGATGCGGGCAGGGTTTCGAGAGGATCTACGGAAATCGGCTCGCGCGCTCCTCCCAGAAATCGCATCTAAGAATTTCTCTAAAAATCCGCTAAAGCAACGACGGCCAACGTGGCGATGTTTCTTAAGATTATCCACGGGCAGCATTAGGCACGCGTCGCGCCGAAAGGGGCACGGTCGAGGGCGTCTGTCCAACGTCATCGGGGATTTGGTAATGCACCGAGGGCGTAATTCGATTCGTAGAAAGGAGTCACCACCCCGGAGAGAGGGCCGCGATCGTCCATAACGAGGGGCAGTGCGCGAATCGATCGGATCGATATCGTCGAGGGAGGGTGGAAGGGGCCGAAGGAGGATGAAGCGTATCGCTCGTCGCGCTCGAGCGTTTTAGGGGGCTCGCACTGGTGCCGCTAAGGGAATCCCTGGCCGTGTTACGCGCTCGTACGGCTCGGCAACGAGCGATGCGTCGATACCTCCCACGTCCCAAAAATCGAAGGTCGCAAACGGGAACGCCGAGGCGTTTGTCGCTCGGAAATATATCGACAGGCTTCGATAGGCTTCGAGCCGGCAGCGAAAAAGGCGAGAGAACAATGCTCCGCGATGACGGTCATCGGCGAGCGCTCAAAGTCTTCGTCGGAGGCCCCCGATAGTGGCGGTATCGACGAGCACGACGGGCTCTGCCTCCTTATCCTTTCCTCCCCTTCCTCCTCCCGGCCGCCTTTCTCGCCCTCCGATCGACGCTTTGGCTTTTCAACGCTTTGGCCGAGTCCGCGCCGCGGACGGGACGAGGAGAGACGCGCCGTGCTTCCACTTCTCGCATGGCTAGCCGTGCACCTTTGCCATCCGCATGCTTCGATGGACGCGGGGCGGGGGAGTGCGATTGAGAAAAGGCGCGTCGATCGAGATAGCCGATTTATCGATCCGTCGGGCATTACCGATTGCCGCAATGCATCCTGAAGACGTCAGGGCCGTGGCGGCCGGCTCGCGAGCCCGCCGAGCCCCGAGAACCTCGGCGTCGGCGTCTGCCTTACTTCGATCGCGGAACGAACCCAACGTCCTGTCGAACCTTCTCCTCCAAGAGCAGCCTATCCTTCGACGATCCTCCTCTCTCTCTCTCTCTCTCTCTCTCTCTCTCTCTCTCTCGGCATCTCGTCCGAAAGAAGAAAGAGAGGAAAGAGCGGTGCTGGACCGAAACGGTCCTCTCGCAGAAACTAGCTACGCGCGCGCTCGGACTGGAAGAGAGAGAGAGAGAGAGAGAGAGAGGGAGAGAGATTCTCCTGGAGCGCGCGCGAGAAAGCGCACCCATGGGCAAATGGGTCGTGGGAAGTGGGAAAGCGGAAAATGGGAAATGGGAAATGGGAATGGCGGGGAGAGCTCGAGTCGGAGGGCCGTCTCGTTGGGTTCGAGCGGGTGTCGCGGTCGGCGGATTCGGGCCCGCTTTTCGATCTCTACGGCACTGAGCGCACTGCGCGGCCCTAGTATTGACCGGCGCCCCTTACTACCCGTGTCGAGAACATCGGAAACCGAAATATAGTAGCCCGCTCCTCCCGCCCTCCCGCCCTCCCGGCCTCCCGTCCTCGATGTAATTCACTCCATTTTCTCTGCTTCCCTCGCCCTCTACCCCTGCCTCCCCTGCCGCCCGGCCGCCTCGGCGCTCCCCGCCGCGGCCGAATCGAAGCCCGGAGAAGCAGAGCAAGCGGCCGATCCGCGAAGGAAGACGCCATCGCGTCTCACCTTCGATGCGCCGATACGAGAGCGGCCCTGCAGCTCGGATTTCAATGGTCCTCTGGCCTCTGCTTCTCCTCGTGCGCGCTACAACCTCGAGGATGCCCCCTGAAGGATCCTTCGAGAGGGCTTCCTCGCGGGCTTTACGCCCGTGGCGGTCGGCTCCACCGGCCAAAATCCTCGCTCGTTCGCGCGCGCCGTCGGTAGAAAAGGCCGATGCGCTCGAAATCGGGCGGAACCGCCAAACGGTCTTTCCCCTTGTCTCGCGCGACGGTTTCTCCGTACGTAATACCACGTAACGGCAATGAGATAAGACCGTAAGAGGTAAGAGCAGGAAAAGGCGCTCGTTCCACTTTCGATCGCGATACCTTAAAAGGCGAGACGTTTTTGGAAGCGCCAGAAAGCTTCTAGCGGGCGGAACCGCTCCATTCGATATTGGGTTAACGCGAAACGTCGATGTCAGTGGCGAGGGATTGAGCGCGAGACTTTTCGCGTCTGCAGCGCGATGGATGTGTGCGGAAGACGTGGGCCGTGGAGAAGGAGCGGAGGGGGCAGGGTATTTGCGAGGCGCTTTCGGCGATGGCTCGAAAATTTTCTGGAAAATTCTGCACGCTTCGCTCGCAGGCGGCCCGAGGCCGTGCCCGGCGAATCCGGCGGAGAGCACTCGCGTTCGGAGTCTCGTATCTGGATGGGAGATCGCGAGGCAAGCCATTGGTAAGGAAGTAGGGTGAAGCGAGTGCCTGGCGTAGAAAAATCGCGCTAAGGCTGCACTCTTCGGCCGGAGGAGGGAGGCGGTGAGGAGGCACGAGTACCGCTCGGCTCTCGTCGACCTGACCGCCGACCGTCGTCGATCGTTTAACGTACTCGAGGATCGCGCCAATAGCCTCGTTAAAAAGAACGAAACGCTCCGGAGGGAGCGTCTCAAAGTCCGGCCTTCCCTCCGCGCAACGCCTGTTCCGAAGGAACGTCATTTACGTGGGACGTCCCGAAGCGCGGTAGGACGCGAAGTGCGTGCGCGTACGCGGACGTCCGAGGCATCGACCTAGGCCTTCGACGGCGCGATTAAGGTACTAATTAAAGAGTCCGTGACCGAGAGGCTGGCCAAGCGTGGCGCGACGTGGCGCAAAGCGAAGTGGCGCGGCGCAGCGCGCACATTATTCTCTCGGGAACCGTTCGTCGATACCTGGGCTCATTACGGCTGCGGATATTTGCATCCGGATCGTTATTGCAACGCTCGAAACTTTTTGCCTCGCGCCCGCCTCGGCCCGCCGGTCCGCCGGCGAGGCATGCGATGCCTTTGCTCCCTCCTTTCCTTCGGCGTTGCCCCGTCCGGCCACTGCGCTCCTAGGCGCCAATGCCCACCCGCGGCCAACCTCTGGCATCGTTCGCTCCTCGTTACAACGATTGCCCGAAACTCGGCCAGTGCCCAGACCGGCCGGCTCGCAGAGCTATGCAAAGGCCAGATTCGAAGGTTTCGAGACGGGGACTAGGACGCCGGCGGATAGCCACCTAGGACGGGGATGAAGCGCAGGCTGAAGCAAAGTCGGCGGTAGAGGTAGAGGTAGAGGCAGAGGTAGAGGCAGAGGCAGAGGTAGAGGTAGAGGCGGAGGCAGAGGCAGAGGCAGAGGTAGAAGTAGAGACAGTGACCGGGGCCGAGGAAGAGGATGAAAAGGGGGCTTGTTGGCCAAGGGGGCAGAGGCTGGGCGTTTACGAGGCGCCACGACGACGGCGCCTCATCGATCTGACCAGCCGAATACCGCAGCCACTTACGATATACGTACACCGGCACTCTGCCACCGTCGTGGAAAGTCCACATATCCGCAGGGAGAGCTGGCGAGCGCTGCAAAGTTAGGTACACTTGGCCGACCTTACCTGCGCCCAGGAGCCTCCCGGCCAGATTTCCAAAACTCGCCTGGCGGCCCGCGACGGTGGCCGATCGCGCTCGACTTTGAGCCGATCGTTTTGCCCCAGGCGCGATCGAGGCTGCAAGAGCGAGGAGGTTGCGAGGGAAGCACGAGCAACGAGTGAGATCTTGGGTCGAAAGAGAGCCTACCGGATAACCGGATACTCCGCACTTCCCTTTTCCCAGGAGCGGCCTTTGCTGTCTCGGACGTAGAACGATCGGCGGCTGCCAACGCTCGACCCTACTCGAGCTAAACTTTCTCGCTCCTTTTCCGATCAGCGCCAAACGGAGGGACAAGCATCTTCCATGTGCGCTTTCCACGGCCGACAAGTGGAATCGAGGAGAAATCTTCGCAAATCCCCTGCCCCTTCTTCGTCGGTCGGCCCTTTCGACTTTTGCTTCTATCGCCAGATCCTAGACGCCCGATATCGAAGGGGGTAGGGGATTGGGGGGATGCATCGCTAATGCACGAAAGGTACTTGCCATAGATAATTTGGATGAGTCGGTGCCTGGAGAGAAGGAAGGGATAGCTATGCTTAGGATGTATTTGCGATCAATCGTGCAAGTGCTCGGGAAGAACGGAGGAGATTCTTCTCTCGCTTCTTTCGATCGATGCACGTCGAATCGACTCGGTAGCGTTCCCTCGCTTTGTCGCGCGATGCCTACTTTCTCGTTATGCGGAAATGTCTCTCTATATAAAGCTATGAAATGCCTTGAAAAGTTCGAATAAGGGGATTCGAAGAAGCAGGAGGAAGCGAGCGAGGAACGAAAGGAGGAGGCTTTGGCCGTTCTGTTCTCTCGGTTCGGCCAAATCGGTCGCGCGGAGGCCTCGTGCATTCTTCGGGCCACGCTTACTCGGAGTACCCTCCTAGGATTACGACCGCTATAAAGACAGCTTCGTGGAGGCACTATTTCGCTCGCAGCGAATTCGCGAAGGCAAGATTGTCGGAAAAATCGGCGAGTTTCTTCGGTAGGGCCTCGAGAAATGTACCGGCCGGCTGCCGGTACTTGTCCGCGCTCTGCCGCTACGGCACGTTGCGCCTCAAATTGTGACTTATCGTTAGCCAAGGTATCAACGCGGTTCGAGTTTCGGCGGATAAAGGATGAAGCGTGCACTCTTGTCTCGTCTCACGTGCCTATGCACGTCGATGAATCGAGGCTCAAACGGATCGGCCTTGCGATGGAGCGTAGCAGCGGTATCGGTCGTCGAGGCGATTCCCGCACGGGCCACCTCGAGCCGCGATAGACGTATGCGTGCACGGAGCCCGAGACGCTCGCGTATGCCCGAGAGCACTCGGAGCGCGGGTACCCGCCACGCGCTGCTTACGATGCCGTGGTGCAAATTTGCGAACCACTTCCTCGCTCGACATGATGCTCGGGTAAGAGGTTCGCCAATTCGAAGGCCTGACACGGTATTCTCGATCCCTTCTTTCGCGCATGCAGCGCTCGCGCGCGCGCGCCTGTCGTGGCATGGAGGAGTACTGCGGCAAGAGGGTAAGGGCGGGAGGAGGGGCGGACGCGAAGGATGCGCGAAAAGGATGGACCGGTTTGCGGGGTGGGAGGAGAGGAGGGACCTACTTCCCCGCGGTAACCGGAGCCTTTGGCGCTAATGGAAGCAAAGGGCATGCGCGCGAATGGCACGCCGCGGAAGAGAATTTCGAGGGGGTGCGTGCAGGTCCGCGCGTCTAATTCCTCGCTTTCCCACTCGATTTCCTATCCGAGAGCACGGTTCTGCTCGGCGGGACGTCCATCGGGGCACGGCCGACAGGCCGTTGCCCTACGTACGTACGTACTCCTCGAAGGCGGCCGCCGGTAACGAGAGCGAGATCCACGGAGTCCTACTTTCCTGCTTTTAACGTCCCCGCCTATGTACGTCGAATCTAAGGGCGTAGGACGTTGATTGGTTCGGAATTGAAAGGACGCGGGACGTGAAATTGGCACGGTACGACGACCAACCGGGGCCCCTGCGCGGCATTCCGCGAACTCGGAAGACCTCGGCGTCGATACGCTTCTTTCGAATTCGCACCAATGGTTCGGCGAACGTAACGAATCGCCATGCCGCCATGGTCGAGTATCGGGAAAGAAAAGCTTTGAAAGTATCGTCCAAGTATCGTGCAAGTCGCGTGTAAAATGCAACGCCTCGTCACGAACGTGATTTCACGCGACGCGCGCGGTAAGTTTGATTAGCAGGGGAGCATGATAGCGCGGGAGCCGGGCCCGCTCGCCCTCCCTTCCCTCTCCCTCGGCCGCTCCCACTCCAGATCGCCCTCCCCCTGCCGGGCCTACGACCTACGGTAGATTTCTACCTTCGTACGCGCGACCGCCCGCAGCGACGATTCTCTCGCGCCTCGCCGATTCGGATGGGATCCTGAGGGGCTCGTCGATCCGACTCCTCGTAGGCACGATCGCGCGCTCCCGGGCATGGCGTGTCGCGAGAGGAGCGGGCCGAGGGAAGAGGGAAAGAGGGAAAGAGGGAAAGAGGGAAAGAGTAGAGTAGGCGCACGGCCCGGGCACGATGCTCCGAAGGACCATGGAGGTAAGTGCGTTTGAAGCGGACTGCTCGCGTGCACGGCAAGTTTGCCGTCAAACGCCGAACCCTTCCTGCCGGAGGAGCAAAACTATCGGCCGAATATCTCCGCCGTACTTTTCCTCGTCGAGTTGCAGCGATGAAAGCACGAGACGACGCCACCCCTTCAACCTCCTGCCCGCAAAGGTATCCCCTCTCTCACCTTGCCCCTTGGAATCGAGTCGATCTCTCGCACATTTTTATTCGCGCCATCATCGCATAATCCTATCCGATAATGGATTGACTTTCTCGCAAATCTGGTCTCCTAGTGGTCTCAACCGCGTAACTTCAGTCAAGTGTGACGACCATCGGCGGAACACAATGCGAAATTTCCCATCGATCGACGGCCCGACAGGTACGCGCGTCTTTCAACGCGGTCGATTTGATTAGCTACTCGGCGCATAACTATGCCCTACTTCGCCTTCCTCCCAACTACCGATCATTTACGTATACATATTCCTTTACGGACGTTCACCCTCCTTACGACTTGCGAACAAAATTCCTCGAATGTCGTACACTCATCGTTCCTATAATAAGCCTTGATAAATATCTACGTATCGCGGTTAACGATCTTTTCGAGCTTCTGCTAAAAACTGACTTCCGATAAAGCTGCAAGAAAATGCCCTGTGGTAAGGAACGCATCATTTTACGCATACACGGAACTTGTAAGGAATTAACTGAAAACGAACTGGAAATAAGAGCGACTGTTACTCTTACCGGCATTCTCCACGTGGAAGGAACCAACTGCACGAATCCTTAGAGCTTTTCCCTGAAAAATTTTATATATCGAAGCAGGAGAACAGGAGCTCGCCAAAGAGTGTCGACGTCGATTAGGGATAATTTCGTGACCATTCGAGCGTCCGAGGAAAAAATGGTTAAGGCTATCGAAAAAATAGACGGATCTCAAGAGTACCGATAGGATGGTGCCCCCGTCTGTCGGTAACCATTCTCTCGTGGCCTCGTCACCCTATGCGTATATCGCGTTAGGTTCTTTAATTTCGATTTATTCATTTTCATAGTTAGCAATATTTGAGCAATGAGGCAAAGCATTTCTAGTAACGAAAAAGGACCGTTGATCGTAGGACGGGTGCTGAATAATCGCAACGGGTAACACAATTGTCCGTTGCGCATTATTTTCGATTTCCCTACGCGATCTTCTCAGCAGATACGTCGCATGTCGCGTGGTGATATTTACAAAATTCATTTAAAAATTAAATTTTCCAAAAGCCTTACGGCAAAACTACTCTACAGCTTGATTTATCCTATATATTGATCCTTCACATATGTATATAATGCGATGGTAATCGGAATGAATAAGCGGCTTGACAATCGAGTGACAATACATTTCGGTAGGGAACAGGCGACCACAAGGGTATTAGAGGTTATCGAGGTTCAGTGGCCGTTTCGCAGCAACTGGCCCGCACAACTTCCGAGTTGCCGGATAGCAGGATGTTATAACCTTTACCGGGCTGGTTTCGCCGAGATCTTGTAAGAAATATCGGTCTCGGGAGAGGTCCGGTATATCCGCGACGATCGTACGCGTGCCTGACATCGAAATATCATCGTGCACGTTGCTGCGACACGCATACGTTACGGACATGCGCGGGAGGATGATAGAACGCCGAGATTACGGTTGATTACGGACAAGCGCGTTTTTTGGAAAAATGTGATACCTGCAAGGACATGGCGCACAGAATATACTCGCTGCAACTTTTGGCGTTGACCTACGTAGGAATTCCTCGTCAGAGCGATGGAAATTCATATATTTATATAC
Organism: Ampulex compressa; assembly: GCA_038496175.1. Lineage (NCBI taxonomy): Eukaryota > Metazoa > Arthropoda > Insecta > Hymenoptera > Ampulicidae > Ampulex > Ampulex compressa. The sequence goes on from JBCFXI010000169.1 coordinate 202,311, forward strand.
GTGGCAGAATGAACTTAATTGTATCATGCCCCTACGCATGGTGCACTGCGTACGCTTGTAATATATGTACTCAGATTATGTGCACACACACACGCACGCACGCACACACGCGCACACACAACACATATATTTATACATGCATGCGTATGTTGAATGTAGGGAAACATGCAGGGTTCGCGCTAATGATCAGGATTCGGTAAATCCGAAAGGGCGGTTCGTAGGAGTGACCGAAAAGTTGGCGTCTAAGGTTATACAAGAAGGCAGCGCGTCTGCTGGAAACGCGCTCGGCACTCTGGGTGGAGTCTTTCCCAGCATTGTACCGCCTTTCGTAAATACTTGGAAGCAGGATAGCAGGAAGAGAAGCCTGGAGTCGGCCTAGGAGGAGCAAAGCGGCCGACCGGACGTCGCCGAGGACCTGAAAACGAGCTCTTACTGCCTTCGATGTTATCCTACGAATGCAAGACTCGAATGTGACCCGGCCTGGGGACATGTGCACGTCCTTCCCGAAGGTCGATGGACTCTACGTCTCCCACGCCCGCTCCTTCGTTATTGTAGCTCACGATGCAAAATCCGAACGCGCCACCAGCCTCGATCGGTGCTGCCATCTAGGCCGCTTCATCTTTATCTAGGCCGTTCTGCTCTCTACGGCAGCCGTACGAGGTAGAACGTTCTTCGAGATCGATCGATTCTCCGCGTTCTGCTCCAAATGGTGCAGATGCCCGATAACACGCTCCCGGCTCGCGATCAAACCAAAAGATATTTAGCGCGATCGGGAGACCGCGATGAGGTTTCCCTCTGTCGCCTTAGAATGAAAAAATCAAAGTACTTGCGCATTTTCGTACCGTATTCCATACGACGCGTAATCGCTAAAGAAATCTTTCCTCGCATCAGGATGGCACCGATCAAGAGCGTTTCTTATCGAGCAAATGTCGGCTAAAGGTTTGCGCGAAAACGTGCTTGATGGTGGCGCGACCTAACGATACGATACGGGCGACACGGGCGACACGGGCGACACGGGTCGGCACGACGACCAGCAGGAGGTTCATGTTCTCCTGATATGTTGCGCGGCAGCTCGACATCTTGCGGTCCGCGCGGATTCCTGGCCGCGTGCGCGCGCGGCTTCTATCGTGACACGTGATGCGGGTGAAATCCTGCTTTAGGACACGACGGCCATCTGCCTCGTAAGGCTTAATCCTTACGTGCGTCTTCATTAACTCGACGATAATAAAGCTGCGAGAATATCATCGAGACTTCTGCTCTTACTGTTCCTTTCTCGATGGAATTTTTGGTGCTTATTTGGTGGGGCACGATAAAGTCCGCAGAGTCAAAATTCGAAGGGGCTAAGGGCCCGCAGGAATGAACCTCTCGCCAGTTCCACCGGTTTACGAAATATTCATGATTTTGCGTTTGCGGCGAGGGGAAGGTTTAATGTTGTATTTCTGAGAAACAAAGGACGACCGAGAGCGACGGCCGGCCCAATGATTATGATAGGCAAACTGGTACAAGTGTGTACCAAAGTGGGCGCTGCTACATCGTGGCTACTCGTATCAGCGATCGACATTACATTTACCGGTTCATGCTGTCCGCGTAGAAAAGACTCGTCCGACTTGCATAATCCGTAGGCCCAGGATAGTCGTGGGATGGTTCCTGAGGCGACCGATGGTGGCGCAGAGTGGCAGGGTATCACGTGATCGACAGTGGTACGGAAGAAGGGCGCACGAGCAAGGGGCAGCCGACGTACCTCGACGCGATGGTGAAAGGTACACGCTTGGAGAGGATTTTCACAAGGGCTTAAGCGCGCGCGCGCGAATCGAAGGAAATGCTAACGTGAGGAAGTACGAGGCTTCTCCTCAAGCGCAGTAGAAGAGTCTTGGAAAGATGCCGGAGAAGGAGGAGGATACGTTTAGTAAGAAAATGCGAAAGGCCACCAGAAAGGTTCACGCGATCAGCGACGCCCTAGTAAATGCAAAACTGGCATTCGGTAAGAACCGTGGAACGTACGAAGGTTAGATTCTTCCACGTTACCCTCGACACGATTCGCGACAACGTACCTCACGTGCACGGCTCTTTCACGTCCTTTCCAACATTGCTTCCATCCTCCTTTTACTCTCCACGTCGCGCGTGGCACCCCTAAAACGACAAACATCCGATTGTGCCAATCTATCGATATCTTAGTTTTAAGACCTGTTCATATAATAATATCTTTTTCGTATTCAAAAGTAGGCTTTCTCGATGATTCCGTGTGGGCCGATGGTCTCTTGGCCTTCTACGAGATCTTTCGATATCTAGAAGGCGCGATGGTTAGGTTAAAGAATACCAAAATTGGCTTGCTCCCGTTGAGCGAACTTCAACGTACGGAAGCGTTCGAGCGCGATCTTGAGTACTATCTGGGAAAGGGGTGGATGAAAAACTACAGTCCTAGGTACACCGCTTATGGAGTATATCTAATTATGTAGAATAGTTAGCTGCTCCTCCAACGGGGATGTTAAACAACGCCAAGGTTAAACCTCTCCATCGTCAATGCTGCGCGCTCTCTCCAAAATTTTCCCATTCGCTATTCGTGTTGTCAAAAGGCAGATCACTGTGATCTCTCTCCCTCTTTCTCTCTCTCTCTCTCTCTCTCTCTCTCTCTCTGTGTGTGTCGTTTCTTTCACCCTTACATTAAACTGGCAGACTTACGAATCCTTATCAAAGACAGGTTCATTCGCTAATTTAAAGATCTGTGCTAAACAAGTCTGTTTTATGTGCCATCCCATTCTCGCGAGTATTTTAATATGCTTTCAAACTTCAGGGACAGCGTCATAAAATACCTGATGCGCTTGAGGGAAGTAGAAGACACCGATCCTACATTGTTGATGGCATACATTTATCACCTCTATATGGGCCTCCTTAGCGGAGGGATTATCTTGCGCAAAAAGAGGCAACTCGTGCAAAAAATTTCACCCTTCACGGAAGCTGTCAAAGGTGGTAACAACATTACGGATTTTGGGCGTGATAGTGTATTTGAACTTAAACGCGAACTTCGCGATACCATGAACGCGATCGCCAAAACACTCGATGAGGATACCAAAAATAAACTCATCGAGGAAAGTAAAATAGTTTTTGCTTTAAACAATGAGATCATTAGAAGCGTACGCGGCGCGAGCACGGCGATCGTTAAGAAAACGTTGTACATCGTCTGTGCGATCGTATTGATTCTTCTTTTTTTCTTCCTGCTTCTCAAGTAATAAGCAAACGGGTCGTTTTACTTCCTTAAAGTTTTGTACATACTTCGGCCGATCGCAGCTATTTGTTGAAGGACGACTTAATACTCTTTACAAAGCACGTACGTCGTCGCGTATGCCCAGCTATCCTCGTGTTCTCCTCGAGGCGTGCAAAAATTTGTGGAGAGTACACGATACTCGGTGCGGTACACCGAAAACGTCTGAATATTTCTAATCGTCGCATGGGCCGCGCACACCATATTTCCGTCGTACTAAATGTTAACCCTTCTTGAATTGCACGAAAGATAGGTACTTGCGAAAATGAAATATATTCCATTATAATGTGTATATAAACTACAATTCTCTTTCTACAACTTTATGTGAAATCGTTGTTTATCCTAGACCTAGGGCGCGTCTGCGTGGCCACAGGCGGCACGCAAGACACGTATCAAACAGCAACACGCACCGCGCGTGATTCCGACGAGACGCATTACCGATAACCCGTGCTCTCCTTTACCTTTCGCCATCAGAGCACTTGGCAAGCGCACATCGATATCGCCAGATGACGAGTATTTGACGATATCTTGAACGGCATTTCGAACGCCAACGGTGTTTCCCAAACCGCTACTTACGCTCGGTTGTGCTCCTCCGAGTGGAAGTCTGTGAACGTGTGTGTCGAATGAAAACTACGAGTCATACTTCTATTCATCCTGACCACAGCAAACTAAACTTATAGAATGAAAATTCTTCGAAAAATGATTCTCAACGAAGGGCACAGTACTTACTATTATCATGAATGGCATTCGATGCCTTGCCCTTCTCACAGGCAGTTCAGAATTGCTTGCTTGTCGAATGCAAAGTGAGACCAAATCGTAGGAGCTAATTGGGAACGATAGTCATGCACGCGCGCATAACTTTGCGAAGCGGTACGGTTAGTTGCCGTAAAGGGTGGCGACATGTTTTTCAAGTCAGTTTGCAGTCTGCGAGCAGCCTCTCCGAAGAGCAAAGATTTTATATTGCCCTCTGACGTGTCTAAATTTTTATAATCTTGACGCTTGTAAGTCTTGCCTGAAAATAAATATTTAATGTGTCGTACAGTTACAAACTGCGTCACGAGAATATGAAATTACGGTGGAAATTACGGAGATTAGCTGATAGACGCGGAAGTATTTTCGGTACCTTTTACATCCCCCTCGTATGACCGTGCTTTGTAGTGCAAATCATTGCACTTGACCGATTGAATCGCAGGATCGATCAGGAACGAACAAGATTGCTGAGTCTGAGGGCTGTCCGTTAACTGTTTGGCAAGAACGGGAGAGGATCTATCTTCGTTTGGCTCCCCGAACAAATTTCTTTTAATGCCCGCCTTTGATACAGCGGCTTTGCCGTCATATGGAGTGTGCCAAGTTCGAGCTGGTGAAGTCATAGACTGACGCAAGTTTTTCAAGTCTTTGAAATCGTCCATGTCAGGCATGTCATTCTGCGAATGTCAAATGCGAATATTGTACCAATCGTTATAGACACATGTCTGGTAAATTAACTTTTTTATCTTTCTACCTGAACCATATCTGGAAGCACTTGCTGCTGCCTCTTAGTCTTTGAAACTGATTCAACGTCTCCGAGTGACTTATGCCTATGGCGTCGTATCGTACTTGCATGTCTCTCACGTTGCTGCTTCTCTTGAATCCAACGCTTCATACGTCTGCATCAAATGATTTTCTTAAGGAGGGGCGAATTTCACAAACATCATTTTCTTAAAGGGCAATTTACTCACTTCACAAATGGAACGACCATGAAAAAAGCGCTCGGAACAAAACCTATCTTTACTTTAGGAGTCATATCTCGTTTATAGTTTGGCAAATCAGCCAACGCAAACCATTCCACGCTTTTGATCTCCTTTCTTGTCTTTGGTTGAAACTTTGTGTCTTTTTTCACACCGGATATTATATATAATCTCACTAACTGATCGTTTATTGTCGATTCAATATACGCATCTTCGTCTATTAAACTGGAAATATCGAAACCAGTTTCCTCCAAAACTTCCCTCACGGCGCAATGTGACGGCGGTTCGTCCTTGTTTACTTTGCCCTTGGGGAAACTCCAGCTATTCTTTGACCAATAACTTTGGACCAGCAGTACTTGAGTCAAATCTTCATTGAGTACAATTGCACCAAATGTCGGCACACTTTGTTTATACTCGCGCCATTGTTCAAGAATATTATCTATATTTCCTACATGGATTTTCAAAAATGGTATATGTGAAAAAATATGTGTCGCAAATTCCTTCATATTGCACCTTCGTAACTTTGGATTTTCCTCCGTACAATAAAAGTCCAAGTAGAACCAATGAGCCAATTCTATTTGAAAGCATATTCGTATCAAGTCCTTCCTCTCTTCTTCGGGTACGTTGATGATGAAGCGACTAGAAGGACGAGTGTCTTAAGAGTCCGTTAGAGGTGGTAAACACAAAGAGAGATAATATATATGTTGTATGCTTCGTCAAATAAAATCATAAGACAATGTACATACAATTCCTCGTATCACAACCGCGCTGCTTCCAAAGATTGATCTTTTAATAAAAAGGTTCACCTTCGGGAACTAACCTGCTGAGATCGTCCAAAATATCGCTAGGAACCGAAGATTCCACCATTTTGTCTGTGCTTTTGGTCAAGTAATCGTGCGAGGTTTCGTTAGCGGTCTGTTTTGTGAGATTTTTGGGCTGAATCAATGGCAAGACAGTAAGAAATACCAATCGCACACATTGAGGTTATCCATTTCGTTGGTCGTTATGTTCTTTGTGTACGATAGGATACTTCTTGTTGCGCGCGCATTTCGAGGTGCCGACGACCGTCAGGCCCGAGGATTACGACCCTCTCGCATTTTTTCTTCGATCGAGCAAGTCAAAAAACGGCTACAACTTTTGATAGACGAGCAATGAGACAGTTAAACGCTTCGATTCGTCTCGTCTGTCGGATAAATATTCGCTCTACACTTGAGATGCGGAAAATGGCAAACGTTGCACTCCTACTCTGGGATGTTTCTCATATCCGTAATATTTCTCATAAGAACGGAAAAGACTGTAAAATACGATTTATTTTTACACTCAACCTCATACAACGTCCAATTATATTTTACATGCGCCATATATAGGACCTTCGATCAACTGATCAGTTTCAATATACGCTCTATTATAAACTTTGTATCTTCCCCATTATTCTCAATGATCAAATCCCACGAATCCACCACATCTAAGTCGCATTCAGTTTCTGAATCATCGATGCCTACAAAGTATGTGCAGAAAAATATATACAAATACGTACGTGGGTTGTTCTTTCGCATTATCAATCTAACTTGAATTATTTACATTGTGTCTTACCTGGTCTGTAAACCCATCCACGGTTTGCCCTAATAGTATCATCAGAAACTATACGTATATTTTTGCACGGGGCACCAAAATTTTCCACAAACCACTTAATATCTGTTTTCCTACGAACATCGCTGACTATCCATATTGGCTTAGACCGCGCTAAAATGAAACCGTAAGGCGCAATACCGAAACAGTTACACAACGTATCATTGCCATTGGTTAATACGCATTATCATATTTACAATCATATATACATACCATTGTACATGTCAATAGCTGCCGAACAAAAGTATCCATAGTCCTGTTTCCTTATCGATTCTCCCCATTTGACCATCTCGTGCCGGTGATTCTCCTTATATTTTCCATCGCCTAACAGTTGATCAATGTCCAAATTTAAAGACTTCGCCCAGTGGGCCTTTATCGGACCGGATAATTTTATTACCACGCTGTTCGATGGCCCTATTCTGTGAGAAAGCGTACATGTTGCATTAACGCGCGTTCCGATTACGAACCAGCTGTAGTAGCGTTATTTATGTTCAACGTGAAACTCCCAAGTGCAAGTAGATCTCATTCTACTAGAACTACTGATGCTTCACATTGCACTAATGTTATTTAGAAGTTACGATTATGTAGCAGCTGGCATCGGACACTTTAGTTGGTTTATCTTCTTGCCGATATATGTAAATACCTCGTTGATAATTGCACGTCAAACTTCCGACCTTTTCGATAATGCCCATGAAAAAATTGATATACCTTTCGTGTAAAATATCCGTAATAAAATCTTTGCCCGATTTTCTTTTGCCACTAAAAAGTAAAATGGCACGCGGTTTCGCAATATTTTCCGGGCTCCTTAGCGCGTGGGGCTCTTCGACGGTTACTTCGTCTGCCATATTGGATATGCGCTGCGGTCATTTAAAAGTTCGTTAATTGGCGCATCATTTAAATCGTTATTTCACTGAGGTTCTCAAAATTCTCTCGTAAATTGAGTCAGAAACGACTATGCAATTACAGTCTCAAAATTGGAAAGAAGCGTCGGCGATGCAGGTCCCTTGAGATTTACGCTCGATAAGATGGGCCTGACAACGATTCAACTTCAAAGACCCTCGGAATTCAAGGCTTTCCTCGAGACGCGCGCACCTCGTGGCATGCATTATTGAATACTACATTGTACGAGTTTACAATGTACGAGATACACACGTAACCTTTTTCATCATTCCTCGAATACCGGTGGTAAGACGTCGGAAAAGGATAAAAGAATACACGCGATACCAAAAAAGTTCGTTTTTAAATTTATTAGGAGAAACACGGTAGAATACAAAAAAATTATTTCTTAGCTTCGCGTTGGGCCTTACGCATCTCCGCCTTCTTCAACTGTGCCTTTGGCTTCAGGTTATGCTTTTTGGCAAAGCGCTGGTTCTTTAAAAATTTCAAATCCATCTGCAAGGAGTAGACAAAAGTGAAACTTGACGCCTTTCTATCGTAAACGATGTTCCTTCTCAACCAAACGAATATGACAGATTCTTGCTGATTCCAGCACACTGTGTAAGATAGACATGCGTCGCAATTGTCTTATCACCGCAAAGTGTTCTACGGACATTATTAAAGATTAAAGGATAACTTACACCAAGGGTCGATTCGTGTCTGTAACGCTTTGGCTTTTTAATACCATTCCTATGAGCCTTGCGGTCTGAAAGTATAAGGAGTACATGTTTGCGAGATACGTCTCGAGTTGCGAAGACATTGCTTCAACTTACAAGCAATAAATCATAACATGGTAATAATCGATAATGCCAGGCATCTATATAATAGCTTTTTTTTTCGTAAACTTACTCTGATTGTGATTCGTGTGATTCTTCGACTTGGCCATTTTTTTAGGGATTCGCTCTCTGAAAAGTTAATAATCGTCGTCATTCGAGTACTAAATACAGATGATCGTTTGAGGTTAAGTGCAAAGTCACTAAGAAGCACACCAGTCTATCTACATTTAAGTAGAACAGATCGTATAGATGGAGAACGCAGATCCTTTGTGATTGCGCGAAATGTTTTTTTTTAGAAAAATAATCAGTGATTTTTAAGAAACGGTTGGATATAAATGTTAAAAAAGCTTGGAACCTACAAAGATCGTGCAGGATTCTTCGGAAGCGGAAACTGGAAGAATCCATGACGGATTGCAGCGCCGCGTCTGGCCTATTTCACGGGCGACGAAACTTGGCTCACGTACCGCTCATAAATCCCTATTTAGCCCATATGCAAAAATGTACAATAATCCGACTTTATAATTATGCTAACCGAAAGGACGTATTATACTTATAGTCATTTTTATACCGTACCGATGATATTCTCTCGATCATATGATGCCCGTATAAACCAGAGCAGGGAGGCAAGGATAACTCTAATACAGACAGTCCCTTGACGTTGATGTTTTGTACTTCACTCAGGATATTTAAGTACGAGTAGTTTATACGAACTAAATCTTTTGTAGATATATTCCAAATTTCCCAGAAGAAATCAAAATTATTCGCGGTTGACGCATCTCTAATGCCAATGGTCGAACTTTACCGAGCAATAAATTCAAAGTTTCTCCGAATACGAACTCTTTTCCCTGAACCTTCTATACGCAAATGTTATCCGATGGTGTGAAACATTTGGGTACAATGTTATACACTTTGAATAAAAACTTGGTACGAACAAAAACTATTTCGTGTTTGACTTTACGAGTCATCGAGTTTTAATAACGTTAAGTACAATAAGAATCGAGCAAGTTGTTATACGAAGGAATACCGATTATTTCTATACAACAATAAAATGTGAACGATAGATCTATTTACTTTAACAATACTGTACATTTGGTTTCACATCCTGCCATTCCTTATAACGCATAAGTAAAAAAGAAAAGGAGAAGATATGAAAGGTACTTTACAAACGGTATATCACAGTCAATGATCCACGACATGGACAAGAGCCTCTACCCTGACCTCGACATATCGAGAGACGCCAAGTCGCGCGTCATTATAAATCTTGGTCGGGCCATCGCGCATCGCAATGTATTAACGCGAAACTAAACGTATATTAAAGAGGAAATGGTGCAGCGTAACATAACCATGATATAAATCACTGCAAGAAGCCTCGGTCTACTCAGAAGGAAAGTTGAGAAGGCGAGAGCGATCGATTTGAAAGACGTCTCGGAAAAAGTATTTTAGCCGATGAGAAAAAGAAAAAAAGGCGAGGAACTCGGCGCGGAGTCGCTGCTCTCCGGTCTAACGGTATTCAATATTTTTCTACATTATTCACATAGGACGAGAGATCGTGGAATGTGTATCAATACGCAAGAGCGATCATTCACAGGCCCGATATCTGTCTTTGCAGCGTTATCCAATCTGCGAGTTTTTGTTGAATTTGCCTTTTTTCCGACAAGGCAATAGCGGCTTTCTGGAATTTATCCTCGTTTCGACGTATGTACATCTTTGCGTCCTGTTCCAGCTGGCCAAGTTTCTCGGGACGTATCTCCACCATTGACAACATTTCCGTTAAATAGGGGTTGAAGCGGAAATAGACGTGATCCGGCAAGAGATCGTTTAGCATCGTATGTACGGCTAGAGGGGTAGAAAAATGAGGAATGTAAGTTCGATCGTCATTCGGTTTTAACTACACGTCGAGTAAGATGCAAAACTGCCGTAGGGGCCATACCTTCGGTGTCGGTAGCGCTGTCTAAAATTTTATAAAACTTTTCCCTCCAGCTGGAAATGGCAAGCTCGGCAAATTCCCTCTCATTTTCGCAAACCCGATTTGGCGTTCTCCCAGTACCGAAGGATACAACGCACTGAATTGGATTATTTGGCCATAATTGTTTGGCTTCGTGAATGGCGACTGCACACGGATTATTTACAAGAATGCCTGAAAGGAACAAAAGAGATCCAAACACAATATTTTGTTATTAGTTTATGAACGCGCATAGAGTTAATCGTTATATCTTGAAGGATTACCTCCATCTTGGTGCAAGTATTCGCCGTATTTGAATTCCTCAAAATAGCTGGGTGCCGCTGCCGATGCTCTTACCGCCTCCCATAGTTTGTGCTTATGAGAACCGATGTACTGACTTTCGACTCTGTGTGGTAAGGTGTAATTTCGAAAGACGAAGGCCATCACACGTGCGTGATTGACCACGGCCGATATAGCTGAAAACTAAACACCGATTTTCGAGCATTACTAGCTTCTCGCCGACTACTTGGTGTATCGCTGATGCAGTCGATTAAACCATTGCAATACCTTGGGTGCATTTGGGTCGCGTATAGTCTTTATCAAAATTTTCTCGCCCAAGTGTTCCTGCAGCAGCCTTTCCCATAGTGCCGTGTCATAGTACGCGTGGCTCCACACCAAACTACTCGTACCCTTCAGTGCGCTTTGGGTAAATACTTTGGCGCTTAATTTTTTGTACAGTTCTGAAATTTCGCTCAACGACTTTCGCTTATGACCACCTAAAAAATCGATTTGACGTTAGAAGGAAATATAGTCATCGGCGAGAGAGGCGCATCGCTCGCGATCGGCTCAAGCAAGACAGAAGTGATCGCGGGCTGTTGCTACGCTCACGTTTGTAACTTACTTCTGATGGGTTCCTTTGGCAAAACTGTCCAAAAAGGTCACAAATGTACAGAGTTAATGTTTCACGAAGGTACTTACATATTCTCGCATTAGTATTGTGCATGCAAACGCGTTATCTCTGTTAGTCGGCTGAGCACGAAAGTAAAGGATTACAAGGTATTGCGAAACGATCGACGAGTTCCACGTGAAATCGTTATACCTAAAACAGCTGCAAGTATAGCGCCCGTGCTAACACCGCATATGTAATCAAACATTTCGTGTGTTTTTCTGCCTGTAAGCTCCTCCAGCTTCTTTAACATTTCGATGACTAGTAATCCGCGTATGCCACCACCGTCGATGGAAAGTATTCTTATACCACGCCCAGGCACAGGATCAACGTAACCGAGTACCGCCAGCGCTTCTTTGATGGACTCTACGAATATCGAGTTGGATGTTATTCCAATATTTGTACACAGTTTTTTGTTTATTGCGATATCTTGACTTTGCATTACCAGTGATTTGCTCGTCCCTCGATTTTTGCCGTGCACGGAGTAAAATCCTAATCGCGCCCTCCTTAATGGCATAATGCCTCGCCTCCGGATATTGGTCGATATGCGCCAACAAATCCTCGATTCTTCTCCACTTGGAGGCATTTGACTCTGCCGTCGTGATGCTACTTACGATGTGCCGGGTTCGGGAGGCGATGCAATGTTTCGGTATATCCGTATATACCTTGGCTTTCCACTTTGGTGTTGAAGCCAAGCCATTTCCTTTGCCTCGATTAGTTAACTTTAAAGCCAGCGTGGTAAGAACTTGAGGAAACATGGATGACTGATCTCTCGCCTCCGACTGTGGATCGCCCTTCGCGTTTTCGGGTACTTCCTGCAAATGACCTCACCATTATATCCTGTCATTGTCAGCGTTTCGAATCTTTAGACTGTGGCAAATGCGGCAACGTTACCTGACGTATTTTGAAATCTTCTCCCAATGCTTCGATCATCTGCTGCCTGTCTGTGCTCGTTAAAGCAATCCCTATGTCTTTTGCATTTTCAGCGCTTGCTTCGTCCGTTTTGAACGTTCCGTCGGAAATGTTGGTTTTATCGACGTTGCTCGACGATAGCTTCTTTACCGTATTGATCTGCATATACGTTACTCTTTGTACAAACTCCAACCACTCTTTGGATAAAACATTTTGTAGGTTTTTATCGTAAGCGGATTTATTAAAATAGTCTTTCAGCTGGGACAAGAATTTCGATTGATTTTGCATCGACATTTTAATCCTCCGCGAAACGTTCACGGCGAATAACAGTTTATTCGTAAGATTCGTTACATTTCCTCCATTGTCCTTTCCCGCTGCGCTGTCGGTTAGTTGTCTGTAACTAAAAAGTATTTGCCAAACGCGCTTAGAATCGGGCACAAGCCTGGCGGCGGTTGTGCGGCCAATTACGCAAGCCGCACGATTCGTCTCGTGCATTCTACGAGGATACTCTTTCGCGCAACGCGTACGACCAAGTTTAACCTTAAAAAGCTAGACCATTACTATATGGAGAAGAACGGGACGATCATTTGAAGGGCCGGGAAGAAGGCTATCGTACAGGATTACCGTTTACCTAAGGGAACAACGAACATCTTCCAAGGCGAAGCTGCGAGGTACACGGTCGACTCATCGAGGACACCGCCGCGAATGTATCGCCCACAGATGATCGATGACGTAGTGCAATGTACAGTGTAGGATTTACCGACGAAGCATTTTGCCCGTGGAGAATGTATTTGACAACAAGCGTGAACGATCAGCTGACGGCTGAACCATGGAGGGGATCTCGTACGCAGCGTACGACCTATCGCAAACGCTGCTTGCGAACAGTCGCGAACAGACGACACTAATGGACTATAGGGAAATGCTATGGAGAACGATCGAGGGGATATTCATGCATTCCGTGCACTAGTACGGCATATAGACCTTTTTACCGCGGTGCTCGTCCGCCTTATGCCAACTACGTAGGCCAGGCCAAAGATCGTTTTACGGCGAAACATTGAACATACTCGTACGGCCTCTCGATCCATCGATCCATCGTTTCTCGAAATGAGAAGAATATTAGATGAGCATTCTCTTCCGAAAATAACTATCGCGTAATAGGTGAGACACCGAAGGTCGGGGCTTGCAGTGCACACATTATGTTAAACCGACTCTATAGAAAGCTCTAGAACTTGGAGAGGTTTCCGCACCCATTCCGGGCTTATCGCGTACGCGCACTCGCGAGGCTTTCCATGTACGGTATAGGCTGTACGGAAATATTCGACCCATTCTCCCTCCCACTCTCATCCGAAAGCATAAAGCTAAGTAGAAAACTAAATGGCGCTTACCCAATAAGAAAAATGCATTTCGGGTAATGCCTCGCGTTGGCGTTGATGGACATTGCGGAAGAATAGTAAATGGGAAGAAGCGGGGCTGCCGCGAACCGCTCACCACCGATCTTCACCGAGCTCGCTTCAACGTTTCACACTCTCAAGGTTCGCTCACAAAATCGCCTTTGTCTAATGGTAATAAGGTCCTTCGATCCTGCCGCAAAGCGAGCTTAGCCCGACTTGGCTCTGCCCGCTTCCAACTTAATCGAATTTTTGTCCAAATTTCACGGTTCGTGCGCTCGCTTCGTAGTCGCGCGTTTCAATAGTTTCGCACAATCCTAGCTGAACGGTCTTTGCTCTAAACTCGTTCGTTATCTCGATCAATACTAAACCAAGCCGTGCGAATCACCGGGCTTATATAGAGAAACGTATAGTGCGTCTCTGTCGGCAGGCTTGTAAATAATAATATCGTACGATCTCATCGGGCTATCGTATTTGTTGGCATCGACCGGTGCATTTAGTGCCGCCTTTTCCTAGCTCATCAACAGGAATGCGAATGTAGTTGTTTACGTTACAGGATGTTTTTTTAGCGATCCTCGATCATGGGATAGGGCGTAACACAACTTTGTTGAAAACAACACGCCTGTTGTTCCGCCTTCCGTTCTGCGTATCGGGATACGCGGAAATAGATTGATCGTATCGGCCGTATCGAAGAACGGGAAGTGTCCAACGACGTGCGCGCCCATTTTTCCCATAACGCTTATCCGGGATTAAACGTTCTATTGCGGTAAAACATATCGAAAGATCCTGCAGAATTCGAGAAGCAGAGACGCCGGTATATCCATCGGTCTACGCGAACTCGCGTAGAGCTCGGCATCCCGTAAGCCTCGTTTTTTCTATCGCTATTGTCAACACTTTCGAGGCACGAAGAAAAGAAGGAACGAACGAAAGAGCGTTGTGCGCATCGAGCGCGATCTTTTCTTCTCTCGCGTCTCAGGTTGCTCCGTATATGGTCATCTGCGCGCCGTAGCTGCATTCTGGACGCAAGATGCGTGCCGCAAGATGCAGCGTTAAATTTCTTCCATCTAATTATAATGACTGCTCGCTTGTGCGCATATCGGTCTACCGACATGAGCGGTGGCAGTTGCATGCGGGGAAGCAAGAGCAAGAGCAAGAGCAATAGCAAGAGCGAGAGCAGGAGCAGGAGCAAGAGCCGATGGTAATATCGAGGTGCACACGTGAGCGAACTAGCGACATTCGCACCTTCCACGTTAGCCCGTATCGCCGGTCACGCGTTTCTCGTGTACTCATCGAGCCCTTGCTCGCGGCAGATCGCCTAGCAAGGTCCGAATGCCTCCAGAATACCTTTCGAGGGATTACAGGCGTGCCGTAACTGAGACAGGAAGATGCCAGGATATGTATTTCTGAGTAGTTCACATTGTTCTTTTTTTGGCTGTTACCTAACGATGCGCGTTTAATTAGCATTCGGTGCGGTTACCTGTCGGCGATCCTCAACCTGGCTACAAGTTGGGCCAACGGTACTACGATAATGCCGCAAACCGCTTCGCCCACGAATACAGTCAATTTGCTATCGAATTTCGAGTACGATGCACGGCTAGTGCGGTGCTACGGTAAAAGATTCCTTTTTTCCATACGATCCTAGCGCATTGATTAAGCGCAAACCAATCTCCGTATCTAGCGCTCGAAGCGTAAGCGCTCCTCGTCCCAAGGTTCGTGCCTTCGGCGCTGGCACAATATCTTTAGATGTTGACGCATTTTGAATCCCTCGTAATAATGGTAAATCAATCTGTTGACGCGATCTCTGCTAAATATAAAATACCGAGTCAAAAATCTTCGCGTTGAGGAATGTCCAGGGAAGAGATTTCCAACGATCGGAAAGTATATGTAGTAGATATAACAAGGCTGTACGCAACGTGCGGGCACAGGGTTGGGTTGTAGTAACCCCTATATAAGAGGGAATCTCGCTGTGCGTAGTTTAGATACGTGTCCGCCGCCCATCGGGCATCGAAACCTTCTCCCGCAAGGACAACAAACATCCTCGTCTCCTTTCATTATCCAAACTGGCGAGCAATAGTCTGACACGCGTCATGACGGCCAGGTTCTCGCGGGAATTGTTGTTTATCGGCAAGTGTTGTCTCCTATGCACGGTGTTTCTCCAAGTATTGCGTTCTTCGGCCGTAGCACCGGGTAAGAAGGTTATAACCCCAAAATAGCTAGGCAATATTTTGACCGCGGTTAATCCGATTGGCGCCTCGCGTTTCATATTTTCTCCCTTTTCCTCCGATCATTTCCTCGAAATCGGAGCAAAAGTTGTGATATGCGCGCCTTTCTGGCCGATTTCTCTCGGCTAAAGACGCCTACGACGGCCACTATTCGGCACACCTTAGATGCGCGTTGCACCATATTTTAGTAAAGATACATACATACCTCCGTGACAAATTCCGAATTTTGTCGAGCATCGGCCTACCAGTGACGCACACTCAAGCATAATCTTCTTGTCCAGTGTATCATTCGCGGCGAGTGTACAACGTGGGTGTTCTGATGGCTTCTCATCTCGATAGCCCGTTCGATCTTGAACGATGCGGCCCGGCCGTTGATTTAGCTTTGGCCGAAGTAAACGACTTCTTAAGCGTGCACAATGTGCAGCTGCGAAAAGTTCAAGAAAGGTAAGTCACCATTGCGAAATCGAAGCCCCTGGGGAAGAGCAGACGCGTACGGCTTGCCGGCACTTTGTTCTACCAAAGTACTCTTGGTTGCGCGCCAGCGGAGAGGAATTGGATAAAAAGGAGAAATACAAGGAGAAGTAAAGGCTATCGGGTGGAGTGCGGAACGCTCAAAACTGGCAGATTAATCGTAAAAGCTTCCGTGCTTCGTACTCGCAAGCGTGCTTTTCGAGCTGGTGCTAGGCAGACCAATAATATGGAGAACGTCGCTCGATATACGCGTCGACACATCGCCGATATGGACGCGTTAGGGCGTTCTAGTTTCGTAAGTTTCGTAGTCGATCCACCTCCGACCGGCCATTCCGTACTCTTTCCGTGTCATTACGTTAATTCAATCGGGCAAACGGAGGCACGAAGCGTAACTTGACGCGTCAGGAGTGGCGCACTCGCCGGTAAAATGCCTCCCCCTCGTCCGCTCAAACGAGCCGCCAGCCCGAAATCTGCCCTTGACTCGGTTGGCTTCGGAGGGAGAAAGCGGCAAAGGCGCAAATCGTCTGTCGGTTAGATTCGGGCCGCACCGTCGTCCGATCGCTTTTGATTTCCTAGCTATCGGCGCGCTCGAAAGAGAAAGAAAATCCTAGCCGGCCCTATCGCCGGCAGCATTAATCGGGACGATCGATTCGATCCGCTATCGTTTCAAATTGGTATCATCATGCGTGCGCCTTGCGCGGACTGGCACTTTGGGGAGGTTCGGAGGCGCCCAGCCGGGCATTACGGCCGGCGCCTCGGGATCGAGGCCTGTCGCGCCAAATCGCTTCGAACTTCGCGGCCCCCGATTCCGATAGATTCGCCACTGCTTGCTTTCACCTTTCCCATCCGAGCCTTCGCCGGTTTTCGCGCCTCTTTATGCGAGAACGATAGTTTGCCCGGTTTGACTCCGGTATTGCCGGAGTATTGTCCGCTAAAAGGAAAGGCGGAGGTCCCGCTAAAAAAGGTGGATCCTCCTCCTCCCGGTCCAGTTATCCATCCTGCAGCGGAGCGAAGGCACCCGGTTTGGCGGCGGACATGCACTTTAGGGACGACGTAATCGCTTTCGTCGGGCCGGCCTGCGCGTTCGCCCTGGAACCCGTTGCCAGGCTCGCGGCCTACTGGAATACCCCGGTTATAACCGGCATGGGCGACCAGGTACGGCCCCGAGCTCATCCATTATCGCGAGGTGGTTATCGTTTCTTGACACATTCTCGAGTAAGACTCAAAGCTTTCTCCCAACGGACAAGCCTCCCTCGGAGGGCGAATTGTCCGTCACCTCGGGTATCCTGGGCAGGATTCACAAGTGGAAGAACGACACCTCGGTAAGGGCTCACTCGCATTACATTCAAATCCCCGCTCTCGGAATGTCGCGCGCATCGTCTTTCCTCTCGAACCTTGCCCTCTTCGCGCTCTTTGCCTCTTTACGCTCTCCCCCTCTTGCTCGGGGGCATTGAATCTGTTGTTGCACTATGTGTGTACCTACGTGACGGCTTTTTTAGATAGAAATACGCGAGAGCGCCGTTGTTTAAGACGCGCTCTCTCCTTCTCCCGCTTTTGCCGCCAACTGATTTTTCCATTTTTACAGGGCATTTTCAAAGACAAGAGCAAGTATCCGACTTTAACGAGAATGTCCTACTGTCAATGTCGCCTTCGACTCGTCTTCTCCAGCGTCTTTAAGGAATTTGGCTGGTCTCACGTGGCTCTGATACTGGACAGATCCGACTTATTTTCCCTGACGGTGGGGAAGAATTTGGAGTACGGTCTCCGAAAGGAGGGCTTGCTGAAATTCGTAAGAGAATTGGATGGAAACTCGGAGGAAGAACCTTATCACCTCTATTTGCGCGACGCGAGCATGTACGCCAGGGGTGAGTAAAAGAGCACTAAAGGACGCCCTTTCTCCTCTTCACCTTATACTTCGCTGTACGATTCAACGATTTACGTATCCCCCCCCCCCACCTCTCTCTCTCTCTCTCACTTTGCAGTGCTCATCCTGAGCGTTCGTGGCACTTTGGTAAGGAAATTTCTATTGGCGGCGCAGGAATTGGGCATGACCAGAGGAGACTGGGTGTTTCTCGACGTTGAGATATTTCAGGTAAACGGACAGTTTTATTGTAGCACGAAAGAAAGTGAAGGAAAGGAAAGATGTAGGCAATGTTGCTCAACAGGGTTCTTACTGGGGGGATCACGACTGGGAGGTTGGAGATGAGAAGGACGCCGTGGCCAGGAAGGCTTACGAATCGTTGCTGCGCGTGTCTTTGTTACAGCCATCGAGCCCCAGATTTCAAGAGTTTGCCGATAAAGTTAGGCACAGGGCCCAGAGGGATTACAACTATACCTTTTCCGAAGGCGAGGAGGTTCGTCGGTGTAGGGCCGCGGAGAGAAAACCTTGGCAAAAGAATGATTCCTCCCCCATCCCCCTGCTTTCCGATATATATCGCCATGGACTACTTCCAGGTGAACTTCTTCGTAGGAGCCTTTTACGATGGCGTTTACCTCCTCGGAATGGCGCTAAACGAGACCTTGGCCGAAGGCGCCGACATAAGGGACGGCTTGGCCATAACGAAGAGAATGTGGGATCGCGACTTTATTGGCATAACGGGCCACGTCAGGATAGACGACAATGGGGACCGCGACGCCGACTACAGTATTCTGGATTTAGACCCCATAACCGGCAGGTAATCTCGATCTCGAGACTTTCCCGACATGTACCGGTCCGCGCGTTTAAAGCGACAAAGAGTCTTTCGCAGATTCGAGGTGGTCGCCCATTATTTGGGCGTACGCCGGGAGTACGGCCAAGTGGCCGGCAAGAAGATACATTGGCCCGGTGGCAGGGAAGGTCCGCCGGCGGATATTCCGGAATGTGGATTCCTGGGAGAAGAACCGGCGTGCACCTTGAGGGCCGAGGCTTACACCCTCGTTGCCTATTCGGCGGCGGCTTTACTGCTCTTCACGCTGCTCACCATCACCGCCGGCTGTCTCCTCCATAGGTACTCGCTTGTCCCCGCCACCCAGGCCTCTTTACCACGCGTATTTTCTCTCTCTCTCTCTCTCTCTCTCTCTCTCTCTCTCTCTCTCTCTCTCTCTCTTCAGGCACCTCAGGCTATCCGCCGATCTGAACAACATGTCCTGGAGAATTAGACCCGAGGAATTGCTGCTCGAAGTCGGAAAGCCCTTCTCCTCGAAGATGAATTTGCACCAGGCCATGTCCGAGGCTAACGTAAGTAGCGTGCAGGTTTTAAGTACGAGGTGGCCCCGATCCTAGTCGTTTGTCGACAGAATTTTGGGCTGGAGCAACGCATCCGCCGTGGTTCGCAGCTCAGTTGCGACTCTCTACCACCGAGCACTGTCTTCACGACCGTGGGTATTTACAAGGGCGAAAGAGTGGCCATCAAAAAGGTGACCAAGAAAAAGGTGGTCGACGTGACGAAGAAACTGCTGTGGGAAATCAAGCAAGTGCGCGACATCGCGTCCGAGAACACCGTCAGGTAATTGGCTTTCCAGGCGCCCTGCCTCTACTCCTCCGTTCCTCCGCCTATGCTTCTCGCGTCGGCCCTCTCTACTTCAGATTCATCGGCGCCTGCCTCTGCTCCCCATCGGCCACGGTCCTAATTTTAACCGAGTATTGCCCCCGAGGATCCTTGAAGGACGTACTGGCCAACGAGGCCATCGAGCTGGACTGGAACTTCCGCATGTCTTTGATCCACGACATCGTCAAGGTACAGGAGAGGGGAAAGGGAGATAGCGATATAGAAAAGAGGAAATTCGTGCTATACGTATTTTCCCAGGGAATGGCTTATCTGCACACCAGCGAAGTCTGCGCTCATGGAAAATTGCGATCGTGCAATTGCTTGATCGACAGCCGTTTCGTATTGAAAATCTGCGATTTTGGCCTCAAGACACTAACAACGCCATCGGAAGTGCAAATAGACGAAAATTATTACAACAGTAAGCAGCGCCGTGTCCCTAGGTTCTTTCCGGCCGACCGGTTGGATTGGTTCGAACGAGAAATTCGATCGTTTCCAGAATTATTGTGGATCGCGCCCGAGCTCTTGCCGCTTACCCTAACTCCCGGAAGCGCAGCGAGCCAGAAGGGCGACGTCTACAGCTTTGGCATCATTTTGGAGGAGATCGTTGTTCGCGGTGGGCCCTACGAGCTGGCCAGACGTTCAATGACGGCGCAGCAAGTACGTTCGAGACAAGGCGTCGGTCAAAGGGCCAAGGGGTTCGCTCTAGTAGCGGCCAGTAACGTGGCCTTTCCAAATATTTTCTTTCAAAGATCGTTGGCCGAGTAGCAGCTTCCGAGTCCCCGTCCTTTCGGCCCGAGGTCTTGCCGAAGGACTGCCCGGCCGACATCCTCTCCCTCATGGAAAGGTGTTGGAACGAAGCTCCGGAAGAGCGGCCAAGCTTCCACGGTATACGCGGTACGATCCGCGGAATCAGCAAGTAGGTCTCGATTCGTCGCTTCGCGGTTCGAGCGCAGTCCTCGTGCGGACGTGTGAATCCTCGCATGACAGAACGTTTAAACGGTCGAACCTTTTCAGGGGCTACTGCCAGAATCTGATGGACGATCTGCTGAGGCGAATGGAACGGTACGCAAATAATTTGGAGGCGCTCGTGGAAGAGAAGACGGAGCAGCTCAGCTTGGAGAAACGTCGGAGCGAGGAATTGCTCTACCAAGTACTCCCACGGTAACGAGCGCGCGCTAATCGCCTCCACTCTCATTCTCTCCCGCCCTTAATGCGGACGGTATTCCGCAACTTTTTAAGACAAGTGGCCTGCCAGCTGATGGCCGGGGAATTGGTGCGGCCAGAGCAATTCGAGTGCGTCACCATTTATTTCAGCGACATTGTCGGCTTCACGGCCCTCTGCGCCCAAAGCACGCCCATGGAAGTGGTCGACTTCTTGAACGACCTTTACAGCACCTTCGATCGCATTATCGGCTTTTACGACGTTTACAAGGTCGGCCTCCTTTGTGCTTCTCCACTCATGCTAGCCCTACTCGAAACCTGCATACTCCCGCTTTCTTACTTTCTTTCTTTCTTCCTTCCTCCCTTCCTCCCTTCCTCCCTTCCTTCCTTCCTTCCTTTCTTTCGCTCTTTCAGGTCGAAACGATAGGAGATGCGTACATGGTGGTCTCCGGACTTCCGGAGAGGAACGGAGATGAACACGCGAGAGAGATCGGACTGATGGCTCTGGCCATTTTGGAGGCAGTCAAGTCCTTCACCATAATGCACAAGCAGCAGGCGCGACTGAGCGTCAGAATCGGCGCTCACAGCGGCCCGGTCTGCGCCGGAATCGTGGGTCAAAAAATGCCGCACTACTGTCTCTTTGGTGACACGGTCAACACTGCCTCCAGGATGGAGTCTTCGGGGCTGCGTAAGTGGGCTCTTCCTTCTGGTTATTTCGACGCTCTCCCTCAGGCCGCAACTCCAGTTTGACGGGCACGATCCACAGCTCTGCGGATTCATGTCTCGGAAGCAACCAAGAACATATTGGAGAGATTCGGCACGTTCGAGCTCGAACTCAGGGGCGAGGTCGAGCTAAAGGGGAAAGGAAGGGTTATCAGTTACTGGCTAAAGGACTGCTCCGAACCCGATCCGAGACCGCCGAGCGCCAGGCGCCGCAGGCATAGTACCGCTCTGCCTGAGGTCAACTTAAACCCCTTTATCTTTCCCCCGAGCAATGTCAACGGCGCCAAATCAACCACTAACGCCGCCCTCCTGGGCCTGGCGGAACTCTAGCGTATCTGCCCCCCTCCACGGGCCACAAGCCTTCATACACCACCAGGTTGGCGCGCGCATGCGCGCGCCTCGACCCGTGTACGCTATTCCAACGTGTGACGGACGGACGACGCGACTCCTGCGATTCCGACTTCCTTTTATTATCTTCATTTATTCTAGTACAATATTGCGTATTTATAGGGTTTCACATCGATAATATTCAATTTATATAAATAGGAGGAGATCCGACCTGTTGGAGGCAGACGGGCACGTCCGTCGCCGAATCGACGTCGCCAAGTCGAACGCTTTAGGCCTTCGGGTCTATCCGAAGTCGATTCCACGCCGGCTTTGCCCTTTGCACGCGCCCCACCCTCACCGAATATCCTTCGATACGCTTGTCCACCGAGTCTACTACTAGCGTTACTTTCTCTTCCTTCTACGCGGTAGCAAAACATTTTAACCTCGTAGGGCGGGGACGCGACAGCGAAGAAACGAACTTCTCGATTGTCGGCTGCCCACGCGGTCGTACGCCAACGCCTAATTATTATACGGCGGCGCACTAAGAACCTCTTGGCGCACGTTTCTGCGCGCTGGTACATCGTTACCCTCTAATTCCTCCGTGCCCTTAGAACTACCACTACTGTAAACGAGCCTGGATCTGCGGCTCCGCGTCCTCGCGTAGAAACGACCGACGCCCAGAAGCTCGTGCCACGTAACCTCGATCATCGTGCGGACAACCTTCCATGGCGGATGGCTTACTTGGATGCCAAGAACATGATGAGCCTGGAAGAAAAACCGGAGCTTCTCTGAAATGGCCAGCTCTCGGAATACGCGGGCAGCAGGGGCCCGTTGCGTCCGTAGGGCGACTCAAACGACCGGCCGGCCTGCAGTCGGCCCTCACCTGAAGCTGATGGCCTTCGCGGCAAGCAGTCGATTGCACTCGGCCGTATCCGGCAGCGGTAGCGGCAGGTACGGACTCTCGTTGTCTTGGTCCGTAAACTCGAATCTGTGTATTCTTGGGTGTACCTTCATATCGCCGAAGGGTCCCTTGAGGATCAAGTAGTGGAGCGGTAGTGGATAAGTGGTCTTTGTCTTCAGAATGAGCTGCCAATCGGAAGGACGGGTGTTATGCGCGTCCGAAACAGGCGCGAGGGACGACCTACTAACTGCGTGCGTACTAGTCCACGTGACGACCTACCCACCTGATAGGTCATGTCGCGTTCCGAACTCTGGGTAGGATCGCGCTGACTGTTGTTGATCCTCGCCTTTACCACCCACTGATTGTTGAACGCCGTGAAGCGAGATGTTTCGTAAAAAAGTTTATGAACAAACTCGTCGGTGCGATACGGCTTCATCTGTAGATCTAAAAATGAGGAAATTCGAGAATTTGAGGAAAGTCTGTTCCTCCTTCGATAGCGCCGCGGCTCGTGCTCTCGGACGAGGGAAGACCGAGCAGAAGAATATCCCAGGAAGAAAGGGTTAGTGCGGGTGCGTGGTTGTGGTGGGAAGAAGAGGGAAGAGAGGATACCGAGGATTATTCCACGGAATAAGCGGATACCGGCCGAATGAGCTTTATGCTTCCCTGTCTCTATGTTGCCCAGGAACTAACGGCTCAGCTCAAGGCATTGGTACTTGATCGAAATGGAATTTGGTTTGGGTGTGCGTGATCCGCGGATACAGACCGTTGAAGGTAATTTTCTCGTAGGACAAAAGATCAAAGACACTGTCGTAGAGCCTACGCTCCTCCAGAGTTCGGGCGTCGATGTCGCGCAAAGCTTCCATGACGTCCAATCCAGTGCGATGAGGATGGACGCAATGCGCCTCGTGTTCTGGCCCTTCGTGATTGGGACCCCTCCACGGACAACCGATTCTGCTGTATTTGCAACTGGATATTCTGTGTACACAGTCGTAGACGGATAATCGGAGAGTGCGCTATTAGTCGCTTCGGAGGGGCGAGAGTTTGGCACAAACGGACCGACGTAGAGCCTGGTCAATTTACCTCTCTTCGCACATGGTCTCCTCGTGGCGCTCCAAGGAATTTCGGGGAAATTCCTTGGCGCAATACTGGCACTCGGCTGGTAACTCCGACACAGCCTTCTCGACCGCCAGGTTTCGAGACGCGGAGGTTTTGCTGATTTCGATTCGGCAGTTGGGACACGTCGCCAATTCGTCTCGCAGTCTGGCATCTGCGAGGACATGAGTGAAGCAACCGGCGCACATCAAGTGCCCGTTCGTACACTGTGAACATTATCGTTAAATGTATTATTGGTATCCTGACATCGGCGACGCTTAAAGCACAGAGCAGAAATTCCTAGCCACGTAGGGAACTTTACGCCAAAGGTACGAGCTTGTTCGTTCCATATCGTGCATGGCCGTGTACAAAATACAGTACTCGTCGCTAAACGTTTGATGTTACCCGCGAGCGAGGCGATTTCCTTTCGCCGGCCAAAGATTTCCTCCTAACTTGACGCTTAGTAACGCTTTCTTTTCTACCCTTGTACTGTATTTTGCTCGCAGAGGCATTACACGGAACCCTCGTGGTGAGATAATACACCAAGCTAGAATAACAGAACTAGTGTCATGTATATTACCATGATTTTGATGGTTTTTTTTTTAACCTGAAACACAAAATCGTACGAGTGCTATTAATAATTTAAGTAATCGGTCGCAACTCCGTTACTTTATAACGATATGAGCATCGTGAAAAGGGTATGTCTTTATCGCTGACAATGTCGACGACAGAAAGGGGGATGAGGAGCGATGATTTACAGGAGCGGTGGAAAAGGGCATCATATGCGAAATAACTAATTAATAACCATTAAGAATGTTTATTTTCTTTCTGCATTTCAACTATACATGTTGTACAGATTTTGTTCGTTCACTTGCTCTTGCTTTCATTCTTTCTCTCGCTCTCACCACTCTCTCTCTTTCTTTCTCTCTCTCTCGTCCATTATAATCGACAAATCTCGACTTAGCGTAGATCTATGGTAAACGTTTCTAATAGTTTTCATTGCCGCCTTTCCTCTCCCATTCCTTCTTACGCATTAAACGCAATACTTTGCTAAAATGAAACATGGTTGTACCTTTTCGTGTCCTACAAACTATGGAGTTCTACCAGTCCGCAGGGCTTGAACGACTTTCCCTACTGCTCGACCGGCACCGTCGTGAGATACCAAGAGCGGAGAGGAAATTCATGCTTTCCCTGCGGAGTGGCCAAACCGAGCGTAGATCTAGATCTCGTGTCGTATTAGCTCGTGCCACCGCCTTATAAATGTTGAGCGGGTGTACCGTCGTTGGACGACCGACCCTAGACCGTCAAAGGAGGACAATAAGCTCGACCGTGCATTTATGCTTCCGTCAGTACTTTAATACCTTTGTGTGGACCTAGACTAGGGAGGTCCCAAGGGAGATCAATGGACGAGCAAGGGCGGAAGACGATGGCACGGGTAGCCACCGGCAAGTGGCTCAGCAACCGTTTGTTAAAGGATTAATGTTGGCAAACGGGTATCCGCGAGTATTCGGATTACCCTATTGGCACACGACGTACGTAGCAACGCTGTACACGTCGTCAAGGGACAATCGTGTCGGTGTTTCTAGTTGTCGTTGCGTCGTCGTCGTCTTCGTCGTCCTTGTCGTGTCTAATCAAGATTCTAGAGATCATAAATACGCGTGTCCATGTGCTTATTACGAAGCGTAAACAATCATTAGTACAGTACAAGATTGCCAAAATTGTCGAATTGTTCGTAAAGCGAAGCGCCCACAAGTACATACCTCACGACGGTTTTGACGGGCTTTTGAAAAATCTCCCACCGATCAGTTTTCTACCGAAATCTACTCGGTTCTCGCAAGGCAATTCGCGAATCTTATCGTGCATCGCCCGGTATTTTTTATCGAGATACGCACATCAGGGCGTTCTTCGGCAGATTGCTTAGTTTCTTCGTGGTCTTACGCGGGGACCGTCTCGATAACCTCCTTACACCTAGTACGGTCTTTCTTTTGAGTGGAGCAGAAAGCGGACGTGTACCTACCTCTGCGGTAATTTCTTTTTAAATACCGTACATTTCGACAGAGACGAGGTAAGCCCGATCGAGAAAAGGTCCTTCAATTTGTAGGCAGATTAAGAGAATTGGGTGCTCACAAGGTATAATTCTTTGCGAAACACCGGTAGAAGAATCAGGGCAAAGAACGGCGCGCTAATAGTGTCGTTAATTTCTCGACGTTCGTTCCGAGTCACCGCGTCGTCAGATCGCGTTGTGTCGCGTCGCGCCGATCAGGAGGGGGGCCTGAGCAAAGTTGGATGAGTGAGGGGCGGAATACGGCGTATTAATCGAAAAGGGACGGAAGGGAAAACGGAAGGAACATGTAAACGTTGAACGAACGGTCGTGTAAAATTGATCGTGCGCCTTTAAGTGGCCAATTTACTATAGAACTTGTCTAATATTGAGCGCGCTATAGAGGAACGCGCAACATTTGATCGGTGGTTTGTCGCAGGCAATGAGTCGTGGACGATTCTGTAGCGAGTCGATGGCGGAAGTTAAGTTGGCCAGGTGTGGTTGTGGTTGTGGTTGTGGTTCCGGGTGGGTTGGGGCAGGGGGGGGAGGGCGTGGTGCCGCAGGATGCCGTGAGAAGGAGCGAAAAAGAGAAATTGCAGCGTAAGTCGATGAGTTGAGTCGAAGGGCGGTAAAAGGATCAGACGGGTATAACCCCACGCATATCGTGGACGAATGAGAAGGAGGATCGACCGACGGAGTAAAAATGTCGGAGGGGAAGGCGTTTGACATGGACAGTTGTACTCCGCGGCAGATTGACATCGCCGAGCTGGCGGCGGTGTAGAGGGGTCGAGAGCCGAAAATTATTTTCTTTCTTTTTTTTTTTTTCAGTGGGGGAGGGGAGGGAGCTAAACGCAGACCGCGGGGCGGCGAATCGGCAGGGGTCGGCCGATAGCCGTAATGAGAGAAACTGCGTGCGATATCGTAAACTTACCTGATAGACGGCTGCCCTGGGCAAATCGAGGCAAACTGCGCAGCAGAGAATGCCGCCCAGGCGGTGTTCCAACTTCTGCTCGGTTTTCCCATCGCCCCGTAATATCTTACGACGCTTCTTGTCGGGCTCGAGAAAGTCCTCGATCTTTTGAAGATCGTCGCGAATGGGAGTTGCCGAAACGGGCTGCTCCGAAAGGCTGCTCGACGAAGCAGGCTCGTTGCTCGGGTCGGCCATATTGATTGTTTTGATTTTTCCCCTCTAGGAGGAGCGTAAGAAATGCGCAGATGTCAATGCGGTACTTTCCTGCTCTTTCTCCCGGCGGCTTTCCGCTCTCTTAATCGTTCTCCTCCCTGTGCGGCGTTCGCGATCGGTCACTGTTTATGGCTAAACGGAGGATCGCCCTCGCGAGCCGAGGCGGATGTCCGCGCGCACGGGACCGAGTCTCGCGCGTCCGCCCCCCGAGTGCCGCCGCCATTGGCCTCCCACCTCGAACCCCAAACCCCTACCACAATCCTGGCCGCTCTGGCCACTACCGAGTCAGGCTGCATCGTACGCGCCTGACCGTCTACGCCCAGAGCCGTATGCACGGTCGTCGGCGTCGCTCGTTTGTACCATCTATCTGCGTAAGAGTTTACTCCATACTTCATTTATATCGACGAATATCTAGAGCACAACACATGGAAAGGGGGGCTACAGGGTTAAGAAAAAAAATTATAAAGCAGATTTACTTTCAGTTCGCACTTTATTAACAATCGTATTTCTTGGCACACCAGAAATATTATTTCCAGCTTACCAGCTGGATCCCGTCGATAGGCTATACGCGCGATGCACTTTATTGGTATATTCGTAATGTTGCGAAAAGGCCGAGTTTCCTACTTTAACGTTAAGATTGGCCGCAATTTGTAGGCTTAGTTATGCTTCCACCGAGGGGCATGCCTTTATCGTATTGGTCACCATGCTCGCGATCGTATTTTTGATCCTTCCTTCAAGAATGTCTTTGATAGGCCTCGCCAATTTAGCGCTATATCCGCATATGCGACACCGCTGAACTGTAATCCATTTGAATCGCGCTTCAACCGTAATAGACGTCGAACGGATTTACTCAGGAAAAACTTGGGTAACCGTAAACGGTTTGCTGACAAAGGCCGAGCCCTCGGCGAGCACCGCGCGTCAAACCATGCACAGCACCCGGGTTATTGCTTCTGTCCTTCCGCTAATTACACGTGCGTTCGGTACGCAACGACGTGCCCTGATAAGGACGATCGAAACTCTGCGGATATATCGCTATGAAATGTTGCGATATTAATCCAACGATTTGGAATAGCTTCATGTTCTAAGGGTGGGCGCACTCTCTGACGCAGCCAACGACAGGAGCTCCCCTCCATGGGGCACCCTTTACTTTTCGGAACGTGGAAAATCTTCTGGATACGTCGAGGACCTACGGCCATTCGGACGCCGTTTGACCCTTTCATTTGCTCCCTTTAGTTTCATTCTACAGAAGTGTGTATACAAGCTCCAACTTTGTACTATCGAGGCAGATTCCGGGGAGCTCGCAGATAGGATGAACGTGATCTATGCCGTGCCTCGGTGTTTGTACGATGGTATCGAAACCTCGCCAAGAACATATAGCGTCCACTTTGACTTTAGTGTCTGTCGTGCGGTCTACAAGTTCCGTCGATTCGTTAGCAGTTTACTCCGCGTAGCGGAATTGGATGATCTGGGGCGTATAGATTTAGTTTCTATGTACAGAGAGTTATAGTAAGTGCTTATTTTATTAATATTTACAAAGACACCCATCTCCCCATCCCGCAGCGCGCGTAAAGCCCTTATTCGGTTACCGTAAAGTTTTCCACAAACTAGATTTTAAGCAGCCTTCCAAGTTTGACCAGTTTCGATCGCCGGCCACGGCCTATCACGGTTTTTGTGGTTCCGCCCGCTCTACGCCTGTAAGCGCATAAAACAAGTTGCCGAAGAGAAGGAAGAATGCGCGAAAAAGTAGAAATGTGAAAAGTTTCATTATCGTGAGGCGAACGCACCTACCGTATCGTGATCTGGGTCCATCGTGAGGCTCGGCTTGCCCGATTCACCTTCCACTTCGTTCTCCTTGACCACTTGTCGTTGTTCCTGTTTATCGACAGTGCCGGCCAAGACGGCGTTCGTGGAGTTCCTTATGGATTCATATGTTTCTTCCAGCCGTTTCATCTTCTCGTTAATCTTCGCCTCCTCCGCTTGGATATCTTTGATCTGCACCGTTAAAGAAAATCGAGTGATCGCTACGCAGCCAATAAAATACCTAAATATGCATCATCCTCTCTCAAGATTTCTATACCTGATCCGCCAATTTTTCCACCGATACCATAAGGGCCGTTTGCTCGCTCAATTTAGCGCATTCGTTCTCCAAAGCTATTGCCTTCATGCTAACATTTTGGGTTTTATCCTCGAGGGCAACGAGCAAACTCTGAAAAGAACAATGGGACAATTAAGCACATTGGTATACGGTATTCGCGGATAGAATTCTTCGGACGGTTTGAACTTACATGATCTTGCTTCTGGTCATCGGCGGCCCATTTCAGCGTTCTCGATAAGGTTTCGTTAACGTGGGATAAGTTGGCTCTTAACTGCAATATGGCCGCATCGATTCGCGCGGTCTTGATCTTTAACTCATCGGTAACCGGCGCCTCGGGTCTCCGCGTTACGTTGGTCAACTCCGACACGGAATGCTGTAGTGGATAAGGGCTTATGCCGTATTTCTCACCGAAAAGGAACCGTGTTGTGCGAGGAAAAAGGGCAAGGAGTTTTCGAGATGACACCATACGAACCTGAATACTGCTGATGTTGGATTGCACGATAGCCTGGATATCCTGTACTTTGGCATTGGCCTTCTTTAGCGTATTCACCGTAACGCCCAAATCTCGTATTTGGCTCCCGAAGGAAAGGACGCTGCTTGAAAGGGCCTTCAGATCATCAGGTACGCTCGCCAGTTTTGGCGCGGCCCGAAACCATTCTTGTACTTTCCGCAAGCCACCCTGAATATCCGCCAACTGAAAAAGGGATCGTCATCGAGTTGATAACATCGTGGTAAGGACTGCCGAATTTAGACGGACGTACGATGCACATCGTCCTTCGAATAAATTCAAACTCTGCTCTATTTTCACCTGTATCGTAAAGTTGTTTATCTGGCCCTTGAGATCATACAACTGGGAGAAAATGATGGTCTGGTTGTTCTGCAAATCTCTCGACAAGGAGTGACATTTCTGCAGAGCATCGGGGACAGCTTCGCTGCCGGCAATCGCTGCGACAAAGAAAACCTTAAGGACACTTCGAAAACAGTATGTCGGTCTTTGTTGGAAATCGGCCGATCGGCCGGCCTACAGCCGATGAGAGATAGTTGGAAAGTTGGGCGCAAAGGGAAGACGCGGGCGCGAAACACCTTTCGGAGGTGCCTTGCCCCGAAAGGCTAAACTGCCAGGGTACGCTTGCCAGAGCGCGAATCGCGGACTTACCGTCGCGCTAGGTAACGATACGGTCAAAAACTCGAAGTTTCGGAAAACGAAAGGCTCCTCGTTGCGCGTATTTAGCCACTCGGCGAAATCGCATAACGGCGGCCCATCGTTTCGGCGGATGGAACAAAGGTGACGGTTACCGAAAGACATTTAGTGACGCATAATATTCCGTATATATAGATACAGGCCGACATGGCAGTAGGGTGGCACGTGGTGGACCTTTCAACGCCTTTTTACGCAATACCTTGGTCCAGTTCTGTTCGCAGAGACGTTAGCTGCTGCCGAACGTCGATAAAGAGCCAGATTAAGCTGGCGGTTGCTAATACGGAGGCGCAGGCCAGGAAGGCGCTGCATGCTTTCAGAAAGCCCGGACAGGTTCGACTTCTTCTACCCCTGCACTTACGGCCGCCCCTGCTCGACACGTTCCAATATTCGGACCTTTCGTCGCTGCTCTCCGTCAGCAGCTCCTACAACATTTGACGGTGATTGACCAGGTCGGCCGGAGAGCGCACGCGAGTGGCCAAACCGAGGAGGAGGATCCGCGCGTATCTACGAGCCACTTTGCTTCCCCCCACGACCAGGCTACCGATGGCCCTCGGCGACTCATCTTCCGTGGCCGGGCTAGGGCTGCTGGTTGGCTCGCGGCGAAGAGGGCTCGAAGGAGGGAAGGAGGAGGATCCACGTACCTGGGAGCTGCGTTTGCCGGAACCCCTGCGCGATATGGCGTGCGGGGGAGCCAGGGCGTCGAGCTCTTTCCGCTTCTTCATTTTTTTCATCGGCTGGCGAAGCGGGACTGTCATCGCCACCGAGTCCATTTCCGGCGGTCACCACTCCGGCCAACGCGCTCTACTTCTCCCCTTTCTCTTTCTTGCGCACTAACCAATTCCCCACGATTCTCCTTCGCTTCTGGACGCTGCGATCAGCGGTTCGCGTACCTCTCAGAACTGTCGACCTTCCTTCCCCGCGGAAGAATCTTCATTCGCACTACCAATTCTACACTCTCCTCCGACATCTAGAGTCCACGACTTTGCCTTGCCTCTCGGGCAGCGAGAGATCAGGCCGCTCGAGGTTCGGCCAGCCAGCGCTTCATTGTCCTTCCGAGTTTCTCTTCACATTCTTGGGTCGTCACCCTTCTCGTCGTCCGTGAAGCGATACTGGCTCGGCGCTACACCCTCTTTATCCTCGATTATCCTCGGCCGGCTTTCTACCGGTATAGCCCGAACAAACCTATCGCTGCATATTACCTACCGGTTATTTTCCACGTTTCGCCGCTTTTGTCCTACCGGCTCCCGGAGGGGGACGGAAGAAAGGACACCGAAGCGCGCGACAGCGAGAGAGGATAATCGATTCGATCGGGGAAAAGGAGCAATTTCGCCGCGTGACGCGCGGACTCGCGATTATATACGCGTACATGTATATGTATATACCCCACTTTGGCCAGATTAGATGCGGAGTTTATCGGCAAAAGCCGTTCTCAAGGTAGGCAGCTCATTGAGATAAGGAAGTTGGAACGAGTGTCTGCGCTCGAGTAAATCTACGAGCGCCGAGCTGGGAAGTACGCGGCACAAGGGTATCTGGACACGAGGATCCTCGTTTCGGTCACAATCGAGAAACATTAATGGCTTACACGAAGGAAAATCCACCGATCTGTCCGAGGAGCGAGAGGAAGAACCTGAAAAGGGCTGTCAAGGGTGAAAAGGTAGAGGAGGCGCTTCGATTGGGAATAAATAGTGGGTAGGAGTTAGGCATCTGCAGAAAATGCGATGTCACCTTCTCTGGGGCGGCAGAATGAAGGGGTGGCACTCTTCGACACGTACCCTTTTCCTCCGAGCGCGATGCGCAAAACCGTGGCGGAAAGAGAGGTTGAACGAAAGATGAGTATTGCCCACTTGGTCGCAAGTCGGCAAAGACAGAATCGCAGCGAGTTCACTTTTCGATTCGAGCTTCGCCGTGACGCTCTCGGAACTGAGCTTATCACTTTTTCATACCTGCGAGCGCACACGTAGCTCCCGAGAGAGAGAGAGAGAGAGAGAGAGAGAGAGAGAGAGGGAGAGAGAGAGAGAGAGAGAGAGATGCTATGCGTTCCATTGGCGTGCAGCGCCAAAGAGACGTGTCGGGTATGTGGACACATTGAAACGTCCGTGCCGACAGCGGCAGTTAGCGCGGGTGCAGATCGCGCGCACGTGAGCCGTGTCGGTGAGCCGCGCGAATGCGCCTTCAGGGTCTACGCAATGTGCGGCCACGTGCATGGACAAAGAAGAAAGAGCCATTCCAGCGAGTCCAAATATACCGATCTTTGGGCCACTACTTCGAGAAGAGCATCGAATGCTGGGTGCACAGGACCGAACCACGGTCGTTCTCCATCGGGATCCTCTCTCGCGGTCGCGGTCCATATGTCGCGTTATACTCTCGGCCGCGCGATCCTTGTTACTACCTCTTTTCCCGCTATTTGAAAAATTGTCCAACGGTACGTCCCACCGTATCCCCCAATACAACTCACTAGATGTACGCGCACTACACTCGGTCGCGACACTACGGAAGTCGACCTTGACCATTCGTGGTCGCGTTCGCGTTATTCGGACGTTCCAAAGTACCGAGCGTTTAACTCGAGCCTCTTGCAGATATGATTTCTTCAAATAGCTTCTACGTACACGTGGTCGAGTTTGTCGAGCGTCGAGCGCGCGTAATAGTATGGTGGTGCGTAGAAATCCGGCATGCTGACGTAAATTCGCGCAAATTGTCGCTCGACATGCATCCATCTCGCTCTTCAGAACGACAAATTGCGAAATAAAATCGCGGGCTCGACGGTAAGCTGAACAAAAGCACTGAACAAGGTTCCCTTTCGTGTATTACCGGACGACAATTCCAAGCCTGGGTTAAGACAGTTGCAACATCGCGCGTCGGTACTATTTTTCTTGCGTGTCGTGTATCGCGCGCGTGTAAACCTATACACATACACACATACATACCTACGTACGTACCGGACAAAGGGCACCAGCGATGTAAAATGAAATCTCGCGCTGTCGCATGAAAAACCCGAGCAAACACGTTGACAGGTATCGAGAAGGCGCCCGCCAAAACTTCCTGCTTTCCTCCTTCCTCCCTTCCTGCGTACTTTACTCGCTCAAATATTTACCGTCTTTGCGCCACTGTGGGCATTTCTCTACCGTACCGCACCTGTTCGTCCAGCGAACATACTTGTGCGTCGAAAAACGGCGAAACGCGCGATACGGAGAGAGATATAGATAAAGCGTGGAACCGTTTTCTTTCGAGTCACGTTACACACCGCGATATCATTACGACCGGCCGCCGTCTAATGGTCGCGTTCGAACGGGCTTATCGTAATAATTCCCGACAGATAGTCGGTAAGCGCGCACCGGTACGTTTTCTCCGAAAGCCGCGACACGTCTGTGCACTCGAGGGCTCCGGGCCACGCCGCCAATGAATTATGGAGCGATTCTAATCGATTGGTTGTACTCGGGAAGGAGTACGGCGGGAGGCGCAAGGCAGAGAGCGGAAGAGGGGTGGGCCGTGATGTGCCGAACAACGATCCGACAGGGAAAAACGTTTAAAGTACCTCGTTGCCGTTCGTCGAGCAGAGCGAAGGAGTATCGCGTAGGAAGGCGAGACAGCTGAAGGAGGTAGGCGAGCGTCTGCACGAAAGGCGAGGCGATTCGGCATAGAAGGATAGGGCGCCGCGGAGGCCGTTCCTCGCTCTCTCGCGATGGACGCTCACTATCGACTGACGGCCCAGAGGGTTGCTACTCGACCGAGGCGACTGAAGTCTGCTTCGGGTGTTTGCGCGATAAGAAATCGTCTAACTCGCGCACGACGGCTTGGCATCGACCGGACGCCATTGCGGCCTTCGGCAAATATACGTCCGGATATACTCGACGCGCGTTGCCGTGCAATGACCATCCGAGGAATGTGTCTGCTCCGAGGATGACGAGCGGTAGTCGCGATAACGTCTCGACCGCGCTCCCTCCTCCCTCCTTCCTCGGCGAATTCGTTTACGTTCGCGATTTATCCCAAGCGTGGCAGGGCGCTCGCGTCAAGGGACGGGGGCTTCCATGCACGCGACATTGGCCCTACGCGAATCGCTCCGAGCCCGAGCTCACCCACGACATGCGATGTACGACGTACGGGATACGATAGAAGGTGCGCGGCCTATATTATATCCGGCACCGGGCTACGTATTGGGGTAACTTAAGTAACCCCGTGGAACACTCGGCGATTTATCGCTTCGTCCTGTTTACATGAGAGGTGCGTCGAACAAAGTATAGCTTGCACATTTCTAACAAACACGAGTTTATTATCCGTAAGATTAATCCTGATAGGAATTACGCTTGGCCCGATTTTTTTCCAGGAACGCGTTGACGTTGCAACGGTACGGCAGTACCCTTATCCGGGATTCAAATAATTAGCGAGTTATGGTCGATCGAATCACTTATTTCGGTACGAATAGCGTTGTCCGCTAGCATGGCCAATATCCTGTTCGTTATTCGCGGAAACATTGGCTATCGGACGATTCGGCAATTTTGGTCAAGGTCGGATTATGTTCGTTCGTTTAGAGCATCGTTTTCAACCACACTTTTCGAACGTTTCGACGGAGCAGAAGAAAAATTGTTTGTGCCGATCTCGGGAGATGAAAGAGAGCAGTTCGTCGCAAACTACCTACCCTAAATACCGGACTAGAATCGCTTTCGGAATAAAATGCAACTTTAGAATAATACGTAACCCGCGTTATCGTTCGTCGTGTCTGGCAAGGGTGCCGGGATATATTTCACGCGTAAATCTAATCACATAAGTTCGCGTAAAGTTTGCCCTTTTTCCGATTATCTCCAAGGGTAGTTTTGAAGAGGAACAAGCTCCGCGAATGGTGGAAATGTACATCCTTGTCGGGGTGCATTTACCTGATTTTATCGACGTGTCCATTTTTTTTATTTCCGCGTAGAAAACTGTGGCGAGCCACGACAGTGCGATCAACCAGAACGTGATCAAAAGGGCCGCGAACCAGAGGGATACCGCTCGCATGTTGGACTTGCTGCACCCGCAGGAATTGCCGTGCTTCTTTTTAATCATTCCCATTGGTTTGTGCCTTCTGAGAAGCAAAAAAGAAAGGAAGAAAAATAGCGGATGGTTACCCGTATTTTTTGGGAACAAGACCAAAAACGCGCCGGTAAACGGTCTACTCGAACTTACCGTTTCACCTTCTTCCTCCTGGGCACGTCTACTAAGTCGGATACGTCGGAATCGGTCTCCGACAAAAGGTCCAAGAGATTGATCGTCTCTTTGCTCGGCTTTTCCATCGCGGCTCAGTTTCCGAGCCGCGATCGTCAGGAACGTTTGGGAGGACGCAAGCTTTTGGGCAAGACCCGGTGCGGTAACATAACCCCGATGGACGATCGCGACGTTCACTCGGAGCGATGGGAGCCGCGCGGTTGAATTCATAAACGAGATACAATCACTCTACCGACATTCCGTACCGGTAACTTTCCTCCTTTGCTCGTTCGACGTCGCACATTATTGCTTCCGTTGAGATTGATGCGAGAGGCGTTCGGGCTTTTCTACGACATAACCTGCTTTCGCACATCTCTGTCATTCAACACGTTGTATTCCCGCTTGTAGCGCCATCCCTGCGACGCGGCTCGCACGACAGACTGTGAGACCAGGACGTCGAGTAGATATCTCGCGAATATCCGAAACCATTACGCTCGACGACGTTATCTTTAAACAAATGCATTCGAGCGTTCATGAGGTTCTTGGCGGTTCTAGCGTGAATCTTGCGCCTTGTGTTCTTCCTTCTCGAACAGTCTGAAAGCACGCTGTCCAAAACCGTGGACAAGAATGCGAGAACAGCATGGTAGGTGGGACGAACCGAGGATCGGTAAACTAACGTCCTCCCGATAAACAGGGCTCCCTTGGTCGCGCATAACCATTATACGTTAACTTGAATAGAATCCTACGGTACTCTCTTAGTATCCGATATCCTATCCTTCCTCCCGGTTTCCGCCCTCCATTATGAATCACCTCATGCCGTCGTGGCTGGCATGGTCCGACGTCGCTCATCAAGAATACCTGATCGGGTTATTCTTGAATGCTCCGATAAAACAGGGGCAGAATAAAATAAAAACACGCAAAGTGGTGTGAGAGAAGAGCGATTTGCTATTATCGTTTTACGCAACAAGCCGTAGCGGCGACAAGCCATCACCTTCCTTCTCTTCCAGACGCCATCTTGGTTGGGAAAACACCAACGGAATATTTATCGAGGTTTACCTCACAATTTTGCCATGGTCACGACTAACGAAATTCCTTTCTTACAAGCACACGGTAGATTTTAGGCACAGCAAAATTTTACGGCAAAGTCAAACTCGTTTTGCGCAAAGGTTCAAATGTTGCACAAAGACACCGATCCTCGCTAGCCTGACCCCCCCAATACACGAGCTTTATCGCGCGTCGAAAGGACGTGGAACCTATGTCAGTTCCAAACCGCCACCGCTCTTCTCCCCTTACTATCGCTAAAAGAAAAATCAACGTTCTACCCTGGTATATTTTCACTTTGCTTGGTAGGCTAGCGGAATGACCTAGCACCATCTTTGGGAAATATGGCGGATACGAGGAACAAACGGAAAGGTGCCGTGTTTGCAGCATCGCATCCTTTTGCCGACGTACGGCTATACTCGGTCCTTTCTGTCTTGGCAGCTTTACGATACATAGATATGTGCACGTATACGTAAACCTCTGCATACTCCTCCAGATTCGCGCGTACGCACAGTGTTTCTACGAGGGTGCAAACTATATCATCGTGAGTCTCTCTTTTCCAGAAAGTGTTTCGCTTCGTCAAAATTGCACGCACTAAAGCTAAAGATTGCGAGGCACCTGGATGGTCCGGCATCCGTGGAGCGATTCATCAGCGTAAACATTTATTTAACGTGCTACGCACGTTGTGCCGCCTTCGACCGTGCACGGCCTCGCTTCCGGTAAAGGTTTGAACAAAAGTCGCAAAGGTAGTTGCGTACCTCGTAGTCGGGGAAAAGTTTCTTCTTCCACCTTGCTTGTTTTACAGGTAAAAATGTCGGAGGGCTGTCGACGGACTATCGGAAAGGGAAAAATCTCTCTCTCTCTCTCTCTCTCTCTCTCTCTCTTTCACTCTCACTCACTTTCACTCTCTCGACAAAGAGGTGATGCGCTATTTTCCTTGAACTCTCCTCGTAGGATATCATGAAGGACGTATCGTTGAGTACCGTTGTATCGGCCTACTCGAGGATCTGTCGTTGGTGACATATCAACAGGTAAAGTAGTTGGGATGGAAGCCGAAGGTGCGTCAGTAATCTGCGGGGTTCCAAAGGGGCTAAAAAAAATCAGGCCAGGCTTGGTAGTAGTTAGTAGTCTGCCGATTGTAACCGAGTTTTGGTGCGACCTGGAACAGTGGAGGCTATTAGAGTTAGTACCGGTAGCAGGCTTTTCTTACCATCGTGCCTCTCGAAGTCCGCTAATGGATAAAGGTCCGACGACAACGTTGGACGACTTTGAATACGAGTTAGCAGACCTCTGACCCTTGCTTCCTATGATCACGCTCACTTCTCCCTCTATCTTTCTGTCTCACGCTCTGTATCTTATTATTTATGGCCCTGCTATGCAAAAGACCAACAGTTACACACTCCTACGCTAAATCTAGGACCACGTTCGATAATGCCAGGAATGATCAGCGCTAAAAGTCCACGTTGCCGTCTGGTCGTTCGATTGGCTCGACGTGACACAGCCGAATTTTCTATAACATCAGCTATGCCGACATCTTGCCTTTCAGACGCCCAGTTATGTACGATACTTGATGGGCAGTACAGCTCGTCTTATCGGCCCGCCAATGGCTTTTTTGAGGATATACATCGTCAAGAAAGGAAGTTGAAGTAGAGAAGAATGGGGAACATGCGGGATGATACCGAAGAGGAGCGATTTACGCGCCACTACAAGCCCCACATCCACAACTCTCCTCATTTACTACCTCCTATCCCGTATTTTGCGTTGACGATAATCGCTATTTATTACAAGAATCGGGCTTTTTGAGTTCCTTCTCAGTGCCGGCAGAATGGGGGGAGGGGAGGGGCGATAGCGAGAATAAGAGAGATTTACGGATACGGATGGAGCTGCAGGTGTAAAAGTTAAAGCGGCGGACTTTTGGAAAGTCTCGTTGGAAAATGACTTGCGTACCTGAAATCTCTTTTATCTCTCGGCATTCGTCGGCAGAGACGTTTTTTTAGGTCGGCGACTGGAACGGAAGGTATCTTCGCTAAAATATGAGCTGTCTTCCGATTTTGCAAGACCGTTCCTCGCGAACGATAATTTCGTATTCTTCGCGTAAGTTCGGCAGACCGTGGGCCGAATGGCGCCGATCACTTTTGTGTCGGTTGTGCCAGTCAGAAGGGCTGGGTACGTTTGAACGCCCGAATCCGACGGCGCCTGTACGAGAAGCTGGAGTTTCACCGCAGAACTGATAGCGTAGGCGTCGCGGCTTCTAAAACGTAAAGCGAGGACGGACGTATACAAAAGCGGTGTCTGCAAGGTTTTCGAGAGGGGATAAACTCTCCTCGTTTACCGTTCCATTGGTCGAAACCGATTTCTTCGGACCTGCCTCTCCTCGCCGGCTTCGACGATCGCCGCTCGTGCCGTTCTTCTCGTTGGCGCGGTCCCGCCGTCCTTCCTCCCACCCTCGCCGCCCCCAGCGGCCCTCGCCGGCCCTCGCCGCTGATCCCTCATCCGTCGTTGATCGGTGCACCGGCCCATTCACCCTAGATCGCCGCGCACGCTTCTACGCCGACCTCGTGCACCGGGCCAACATTCCTCTTCTTCGCGGTACCGCCTCGACCTACGTCGTGTTCGGCCTCCGCTTTTACCTCTGCCCTACGAAACGGATGCGCCCACCGGATAGAGGAGAAGGAGTCGATGCCGCGACGACTCGAACGATGGCCACCTCCTTCGAAGCCCGCGACTATCGCCGGCATAAACAGCCGGCAAATCTTCTCGGGGCCAGGCCCGATCTCTGCATCAGCCGCGTCATCGAAACGCGAAAATGGCCAACACCGCTGTGCGACAGTTCCGTCTGTTTAGTACCGCTGTTGGTACAACGTTCTTTTTTCGAGCAAGCGCCGTCCACTACAAGGAGCTACCCTAGATCGCCGAAGCTGCTAAAGAACATGCTTTCGGCCGGTTCGGAGCGGTGAAAAAAAAGAGAAAGATTGGCCGAAGGCGGGGGCCGAGCGGCCGAAAATGCACTCGCCGGTTGCGAAGGTGGGGAGTGGGGAGGAGCACGTATTCACGCAAGGGAAGCGAGCACGCCCGGAGGATCCTTACCGCTTCGTGACTTCCGGTAACGAGCGCGCTCGCGATCGAGGCGCGAGAGCTTACGTGTGGCCAATGGTGACCGGATATGGCGAAGAACCGACCGACCAAATCGTTGGACGGAGGCGCACCGCGCTCCATGCCGCACATTTTTCATTCAAACCACGTATTCCCATGTACCAAATACCAACCTCGGACCAATGACATCATACTCATTGTACGTACGGCACGCGCACATGGACAGACTTCCACCGAAGCTGGTAGCCACTCGAATAGACTTTGATTCGCTGCCCCACTTTGATCGGAGCGAGTTTTGTCGCGTAAACGAAATGGAGATTATTTTCGGCAAAAGCCGCGAAGGTACAGAGCGATAATTCTTATACGTCTCTGTTCACGATTCTGTGAGGTGCAACTCAGACCGTACCTGCGCGCCCGAAGTAACTACGCACGTGGAATCTTGTATATCCTTTTGAACGAGCAGCACGATCGACGTGTTAATTTACGTTTATTTAATAGTGCAAACTGCCTCTTGAAGCCCTATTTATCTTTGAGATCTCTCCCGTTCAGTAAACTCCAAGAGCCGCGTCGGGCACTTCTCGTTTATCGGGCGTTATTGAAAAACCGGGCTTAAAGTAAAAATTGCCGAATAGTACGAACAACGAGGACCAGATCGGTTTGTCCGACGACGAAATATAATCAGTCGAGGACTTGGCGTGATTTTGGCAGGTACGCGCGCGGTCTGTGCGATCGAAAGGAAAGATCGTGTAATATGCCTAGCGCGTCTATCGAAGAAACGTCCCAGGTAGCTAGGATATTCGATGTTATCGTCGAGAAGTACCGGCCGGCCTGCCAACGTACGGCGTCGATCCTCCTGTCGAATCTCGTCAAGTTTGAGGACAATGCTAATCGAAGATGAAGCTCTGCCTCGAGGTACGCACATCTGCATATGTATGTGGGAGAAAGAAACGTTCGTAAAGCATCGGAGGTGTTGTCGGAATGGGGCACATTCGGCGGTACGTTTTCCAGCGCAAATCGAGCTAATGCGAAAGTAACCACGAAAGCAGACACCAAAA
This sequence comes from Ampulex compressa, assembly GCA_038496175.1. NCBI lineage: Eukaryota > Metazoa > Arthropoda > Insecta > Hymenoptera > Ampulicidae > Ampulex > Ampulex compressa. Next base: position 243,134 of record JBCFXI010000169.1, read on the forward strand.
ATGATTCCTTTCCGTTATCGAAATGAAGAGTTTCACGGCTGCTCCATCAGATCGGCAAGGCTCGCGTTATTTTCGAAAGGATGGCAAACTCGCAGAAACCAGGCCGATTATCGGCTGCGTCGCATCGTCGTAGAGGATGTTTCGGCGGGCTTTGGCAAGCCGCAACGACGACTTCGATCCCCGTTGTCCTCGTCGTCGTCGTCCCCGGAGGCTCGGTCGTCGCTTTCGTCATCCTCCTCGCTCCCACAACCGAAAAGCGTGTACGGGAAAGGGGAAGAAAAACTCGTGGAAGTAGAATTTTGTAGGCAGAACACGTACGCGCGGCCGCATACGTAAAGACGTACGACTATGTACTTGCTGGAACGAGCGAAAGGAACGCACCTAAGCGTGAATGTAGCCACTGCCCGACTCGGACGTTTCGTTACCTTACTCCGTTAAATTTTATTCGCGAGTAGAAAACGATAACGATTGCCACTAAAATGTATCGTGCGACGCTATCGCCCGACGAGCACTCTTTTCTTTTTTAGCAGCACGCGCGCCTCGGGGATGTCGGCCGAGATAATGCAGGTTTGCCAGATTTCCTTATTTTTTTTTTCCTTTATCTTCTCTTACCGAAATGCAAACGAGCGTTTATCGAGGTTTAATCAGCGAGTCGTGCTATCCACTCATCGCGCATACCTACAGCAAGAGATATTATTTATACGCTGATATTAGTCCATCAGCCACGACCGATCGATGATTAGTTTCGCCCACAAAACTTCTCTGCCCAAATTCTTCGAGTTGTATCGCCTAAAATATGGGCTCGCATTTTCGTTGGAGCTATTGAAAATACGTTTGGCCGCCATTGCGTATAATGCAACGTGCAAGTACGTATGCGTATAATGTCTCGAACGTCTTACGATCCTCGCGGCTTAAATTCAATCGCTGCGCGGTGTACGAGGAGTCAAAATGCAGAACGAACGAAGGAGAGCACTAATACGCAAAACAATGCCATGTCAAATGCGAACCGAGAACAATGTGTTTGGCAAGTACAGGAGGCACTTTACGAATGTACGTTGGGCAGTACTCGGCGCGGTAGAAATAGAAGAATAAAGCAGGAATCTGTGTAGAAGTAGGCCGTGCAAACGAGGTAGCGTGCCGAACAACTCGGAAACCGAAAAGGCCAGCCAGGTGTTAAGCGAAGAACAAACAAGCACGGTTCGGTGCAGTGCAGAGAGCAGTTTAAGGTAGCTTGGCTGGTAATACATTTGTAAGCGATCGCGGAAATTATTCAAGATCACTGGCAAGCTGCGTACGTGTCTCTTTGGGTTAAGCATGTGCGTTACCCCTTCCTTCCATCCAGATCGTGCAGTGTTACCGAACCTTTATAATTGGGTACATTGAATGTTTTCCCGCCCCATCGCTCTTGATGTCCCATCGAAGCGAATACGAAATCGGCGATTCTGTACAGATCCAAACTTGAGGTTTGCATCGAGTCATCTTCTTTCGGTAGAACTCATTCGAGACGCGTATTTTAACCAGCAACGGTTACGTGTGCCCGTCAGTAAAGAATAGCAATTAACTTTGGTTGGTACTCGAGTGGTAACGAGTTGCAGGTGGAGCGTTGCCCATCAACAAAGCGTTTTACGACTACCTCATAATTGCCCGGTGCATCAATTAGCGGTCATTGGGTAGGGCTCGATAGCCGATATGTCGTAATTAATATCGTATCATAGATCAGCCGTTTCGCGAGGAGATGTCGCCGAGTTAGCCTCAAGGATGACGTAGCGGCGATCATCAGCGGCAAGCCGGATATCGGGAGCAAAGCTTCGAAGCGGCGCAAGCAACGACGGAAAAGGCGTTAACGAGCGTTTTTTTTCGATGTAACTTACCCTCATGGTGCAATGGAGAATACGATTTCGCGAGGCACAAATCACGGTAATCTCGTTACGTCTTTGCGGAATATTACGTCGGAATCATTTCGATGAACCTTTCACCGTTATTCGCACCTGTTTGCGCGTGTAGGAGAGGACGGGCGGGCGAACGAGCGGATGAGAGCCGGCGACGAGGAGCGATCCCACATGACGTACCTTTAACCGATCGCGAATTCGCGGAAATTTCCAAAGCGCTGCTCAGGAGGTGGTACCGCTTCGATCGTTTACCGTCCCGCTCGCAAAATTCATTCTTATCTCTCCGATTCATCTCGTCAACGCGCGAACGACCGTGCTAATTGCTTGAAATTTCGATTATCTCCAAGTTACGCGAGCGCTATTCGGCGTGGCCGAGGCACGTTATTTTTATTGGACGCACAACTTTGACTTTTTTTTTTTTATCGGAGAGATATAAACCGATACGTTCGCCCCTTATCGGAGACGGCATCACGAAGTCGATCTTCATTATTAGCTCGCACCGTCACACCACCGTGACATTCCAACGGGAAACGGAATTTAGCGGGTATAGCCGAACACTTCTTCTTCTATTCTCCTTCGAAAGTGTTCCATCGAAATCACGATATTTACGTCGAGGCGACGCGGCACGTCCTTGCGACGAAATTGAGTCGATTAGGAGGCCAGATTTTCGTCGTACCTCTATCCTGGATTCTCGATCGGCCAAGAGTTTTGATTTTGCTGCAAGCTGAAAAAAAATCTCGGGCACGCGAGGGTACACCGAGCGTCGCACCGCGGTGTGGCGGGAGCCACTGGCGGTTTGGGAGTCTCAGCACCGGAACCGACGCCGGTCAGAAGAGGGGTGTATTTCGAGAGCTGCAACTTTCGTACAAAGGACATACCGGAGGGATACATGCTCAGCCAGGGATATGAGAGAGACGTGCTACGGAGGCATGTGCGAGACCCACGAAAAAGCAGGAATCGGATTATCTTTTTGTTTTTTTTTTTTTTTTTTTATTATCCATCGGATCCTTCTTACCCATATAATAACAATATCCAGATAACAGTGTACGTAACGAAAGCTCCTAACAGGGATGTAAAAACGCACGCGGCGGTAACTTTGCGAAAAAATATATACACAAATATTTCGTCCGGCATGGCAGACTAACGCAGCATCAGCTCGGTCGTTTCCAGCAAAACGGCCATGACCGAAGCCTCCGATTGGAACGCAAAGATCTTTCCTCAACATCACGGAGGCGCAAGTCAATTTTGGGTAGTAGACGGTGGGCTCTGGTTCTATTTTTCGATACACCAGAACCATCGAGTAATCGAATTAATCGCACCTTTCCTTCGGATCCTTTCTCACTATCTATCTATTACTATTATGGCCATGCGTCGAGCGTTCGTTGGTAAATTCGATACTATGTGTCTATTAAACGCGATTCGCATTTGACGTAATGCGAGACTTTGGTACAATGTTACGTAGACCGGAGTTTCTTCTATTCTCGGGATACGACAGAGATGCGTTAGCACGATCTAGAACAATATCTAGGATACAACGTGAAATGCAAAAAAGTTAAAACCCGCACATTATTGGTTGGTGTATGCGCATATGTCGCATTGAAAATCGTGCGTTCACGTTTATCGCACGTCTTGAGCAGCAGTAAAATGCAGATTGCACCGTGCAATGAGAGGTAATAATTATAATCGATGGTTGGTAGATAGTAAAAACAAAAAAATCGTAATTTGTGCAATAGAATTATTGTGCTGTTCGGCAAATCAAGTGCCAGAGTCTCGTAAACGCGTTTGCGCTAAAGATGCCTAATAACAGCAAGCATAATATAAATATCCGGGAAGAATCTGGATGGGTTAACGCAAAGCAAGAACAACTTTTCGAGGATTTTAAGCGCCTATGAGCGCCATGGGGAAAATTGTGTCGGTAACTCAATCGAAGACTCGCAATTTTCGTGTGCGCATTCAGACGATAACCGGACTACGTACGAGATGTACTAAGATTATTATTTTCAAGAGCTACAAGTCGAAGCAATGTATCTTGCGTAATCGCGCTACTTTGCGTATGCATTCTAAAGCCACTATTCCTCTTGGTAAAATGACCGACGATCAACCACATTATTCGTTATCGCAGCAGACGGTGCGACAAAGCATCGCGGTGGTCGACAAACCGACTTTACACGCTGCTTCGTCTCGTTTCGTTGTGCTTCTAGGGATTCCTGGATCACATGAAATATCGCGAAACACGATTCGGCCTATCCGTCGAAGAAACCCTGGTGCCAAAAGTATCCCCGAGTTTGGCACTAAATATGTCGTAGAAAATCAGGGCACTCGAACGAGCATTCGTCGACCGCAAGTACGTTTCGTTGTTGGCCGCGAATATACACGGAACGCGAATCGAAACTCGTTTGGGGATTGTAGCACCACGCATAAGCCGACGGAAAGTACGCTGCGATGCGAAGATTCCGGAGCAGACTAATCTGCGAGCTTTCGAATTACGAAGATTTTCTTGGAATCATCGTCGCTTCTTTACGAGCGATAATGAATCGCGAACACACCTGCGGCAGCACAAGTCATCGTCTATGGCACGATACCGATTATGACGTCGGTACAAAAGCAACGCGACTATCGATAATACGGTGTAAATCGGACTTTTCTTTCTACCAACGATACAGCTAAAGGAACGTGCTTTTCGATTAGATCGACAGTAGCAAGTGAGGGAGTTGTGTTTGACTTCAAAGCGATTTTCAGTATGACGTTACGAGGTGCCATAAAACGCAATGATAAATGTTTCAAGGTGAATAGAGCGCAGGTATGTACGAGCAGCGGGCCATGACGAAAACACGGCACGCGTATTCTGCTATTTTACGTCTAGGTCGGTCAGTAGAGTAACCACTACTATATATTCTCAACGTTCACTACTTTTCTCTTTCAAATCTATCCACTTTGGGACAGATAACCAGATAATCATACGACGTTTATGCTCCTCTCTTAGCCGTTCCTATACGATCCGCTTGCCGTTTTCGGCGCACAGTACTGAAAAAAGATCGATTCCCGTGAAAGTACGTTAAATCGTACCATCGTCGCGATATATGACGAGCAATTTTGGATATCGAGCGCGCCTTAAAATTCCCAAGATGAGTAAGTGGCCGTCCATGGGGTGACCACGGTCCAGGAAGGAAATTGGTCCAAGAATTGCTGAAAACGGGCTGACTTTTGCCGTTGTCCATGTAAAAAATGTCCAGCCAATGCGATCGTCAAGCAGGGGGTTTTTTGAGCCGCGGAAACCTGAAAGAGGGGCTAGGTTAACCTGGTTTTTGAGAAAGAGGGACAGTGAGGGGGGGGGGGGGGATCGAGGCAACGTCAACGTCGCGCGGGTAAATTGAGACGTACGTTTAGCCGCAGGGAGAAAGTGTACGGTGTGCAATCTGAGACGCAGGAGTAATACACAAAGTAGGTTTCCCTGTCGTTCCACTTGGGACCAGGCAGTGGTAATCCGTCGAGGATCGACCACTCGTCCAGGTATACACCTTTGTACGGCGACAACATTATTCCCATATGATCGGGACCTAAAAGGGAGAGACGAGAGCATAGACAAAGCTAACGTTTAGCAAGCGCGGGAAGCTGTAATGTATATCTGTATATAAAGATCTATTTACATTACCCGTAATGTTGAACGTAAAATCGACCGTTTGTTGTCGTATAGCCTTGGAAATGAGCTCAAGTCTCGCGGGGACGGTGATGATGGGGGCAGGACCAGGTATCCAGCTTGTTTTCCTGTCAAAAGGCTTTTCGTTAGTCGGGGGCTATTCACATCGCTCGCGTACGGTTTCCGCCTACACACCTCCCATCTTTCTCCGACTTTTCCCGCATTACGTTAGATTCGTACCAAAGGAGGAAAGAGACTTTCATCCTTTCGAGCATAGAAAACTTACCGGAGAAAAGTCGTGACGGGCATTAAGTAGGGTAAGCCGCAATACAGTTCTTTCTCACAGTCGTCGAGGGTCGGCATCGCGGCACTTATCTCGGGTACCGCCGCCTCTACGCTCCGAGGGCTGTTCATGTCCAAATCCACGATCCAGTAACCGGTCGCGTAATATCTCGGAGCTCCGCTGGCGTTGTGATATTGCCTCTGCGTGTGCTGCGGATTCGCAAAAGTTGGAGGGTACCAGAGTCGGTCGCAGCTAGATCCTTTGGCCGGACAAGGCGAATGGGCGAGAGAGATGGTAAGAGACGGTAATAATACATTACCGCTATCATAAATCGTTCCGGGGCCGGTGAGAGCGGATCGCCGCTATAGGGGAAGCCGAGCGGTGTCAGGATCAATAGCCCCACGGCGATGAGAAATATGCCAATCAAAACGTTGGTCACTCTTTCGGCATTTTTAACGAGCAGGCCGATCGGCAACTGAAAAAAAGGACACCGTTCCATTAACGATCGAGGGCTCAAGATCCGTGACGTAATAGAGAGCACTCGGTTTCCCAGAGGTACGATAATGACGATGCACGGTGCGTTTACCACAAAGCTGAGCAGCAGGCAAAACAAGAGGGACAGCATGTTGGCCATTACGACTTCAGAGTTGACACTACCTCCGAACCTTCCCATAACGGGTATGAAGAGGTACAAGGCACCGATCGTCAAGTAAAAAGACTGTACAAAGGGTAGGCTGAGCGTCCCCAAGTGATAAAAGATCCATTTCCAACCTGCGATAGAGAAGAGCCAATCAGACCGGCGACCGAGTAATCGATCGATCCTGAGCACTTTTGAAAATCTCTCCCTCAGAGCTCACCCCTCCATTCGTCGAAGAGACTGTGCCGAACGATATTGCCAGTCGCGGAGAAGAAAACCCAGTGCAGCGGTATAAAGCCCGATCGTATCTCGAACAAGACGCAGGTAAAAAGGATCGACATCCAGATTAGCGCATACGCGTCGTAATATATGAGATACGAGAACCACGCCGAGCTGACTTCCTGCGTAAACGGGAGCACGTGTCATTATCGGTTTGTCGTATCGCCGCCAGGCTTCCTGTAATCGGTCGCGCTCCGCGGTAACGTAGTCACGCGAGGGGTAGTCCTCACCTTTCTCTGCCACGATCCGACGGTCTGAAAGAGAGTCATCGAGGCGAAGACGGTCGGGCAAACGTAGAGGAAGAAGAGCCAGGCCGGCCTCGCGTACCAGCTCATCACCTTTCCCAGCTTTGTGAGGAGAAGCGCGATAAGGGTGCACGAAAGCATGGAGAGGAGCCAGGAGGCGATTATGGTCCCGACGCAGATCAACAGGTGCTTGAGGTAAGCCGATTTCTTAAGGTCTACATAGACACAAACAGCGATCTCCTCGTTTACGTTCGAACGTGATTTCATAAAAATACGGCAAGCAAACTTTGCTTCCGCGCGAAAAAAGAGAAAAAGGCCTGCTTACCCTTTCGAGCGTTTTGCATATTCAAGTACGTCGAGCATAGGCCGAGAATTATGCCGAATATATTTATCGAACTTGCCACGTAGGGCGGCCAACGGATGACGAACGCGCCAAGAAAATCGAAGAAGACGAGACTTCCCATGGACTCCTTGCCCGCGTCCACCAAATAACCTTCGTCCATTATTCCTCGGACCAGAGCCAGTATATTGTCTCCGGTTCGCTGCAAGGAACCCAGCGGTATTTGCTGAGCGGTATCGAACCTCGTGTGGTACACGTATCCGTTGGTCGCCCATGCAAAATCGAGACCTGCAAAGAGAGGCGATAAACATGGGCGTTCCAAGCCGTCCGCGCGATCCGGCGTGGAATTCTCGAGAGCGAGAGAGAAAGCGCCGCCGAGGAGAAGCGTATTACCAGAAATGTTTCCAAAGTCGCGAAATATTCGAAAGTCCGTGTCGCCCGGAACGATGCCACTTTCAAATATCTCTTGAGCCAGAGAAGAGGCGTACGGATACGGGACAAACTTGGAGTAGGCCTATCGGAGGGAAGTAACCGCTTAAACACGATCGCCCGAAACGAACGAGGTACAGTCGTGCTACGAAACGGAGCTTTCCCTCGAGCGGAGAACGTACCTCGAGAATCCAAGGGCTATTCGGTCCAGCCTGGAACAACAACTCGCGTCCCCCGGCACCGCAAGCTTCCAAGTTTATAAACGCCGCGATCTCGTCGGCCCACCGGTGCTGGGTTATGAAGCCGTGGGAAGCCTGCGAAAGGGAAACGCTCGAGCCGGGATCGATCGTGGATCGCGAAGCAAGCTTACCTGCAGTATGTTCTCCTCAGCGCCGTTGAACAGAAACACGATACCGTGCTTCAAGGTCCGAGGACTACGCGCTATTACTCTCAGAACTTCGAGCATTACGGCACAGCCAGCAGCATCGTCGGAGCCACCTGCGCATCCGATCAACGAGAAGATTAAGCGGCGGTTACGGCCGTAACTACAGTACCGCCGTCGATAGGAGCAAACGCGAAACGTACCAGGGCTCTCCGCAAAACTGTCAAAGTGACAATTGACCAACAAGGTAGCACCCGGCGTAGGTCCGCGAGGTTCTATCTTGACGACGACATTTCGAACATTTCTGTAAACGTTGGTCATGCCGTCGAGAAACGTCAAGGGAAAGGCTCCGCTGTGCTTGACGACGTCGACCAGTATCCTGTGATTTTCGTTGGCTTCCGCGACGATAGCGTCGACGGTGGCCGTTAAAAAATCGACGGCCAAAACTTCATTCTCCCGACTGCCGGCGACGCGAGGTCCGATGGAGGTGAGATTCGCGACATGGTTGCGCGCTCTCTCCGCCACGAATCTTTCGGGGAAAAGATCCTCCTTGGCGATGGTCAGAGGTTCCGGCAGATTCCTCTCGAGCACGATCACGACGAAGGACACGAAGAGAAAGAACGTCAAGACGAAGAGCAGATGCTGAGTCTCGTTCGGCGGAACGGCCGCCTTTTTGGAGGTTACTTTGTCATCGTACGGGACGTCGGCGGACGATTCCTTAGTCGTACGCCCTCGGAACCTCGTTCCATCTCTCTGAAACTTGGGGTAGACGAGTTAGCGGGTAAAAAGACGGAGAGACCTCGGAGGAGAGAGAGAGAGAGAGAGAGAGAAGGTGCGCTCACCATGGCGAGCCGTCGCAGGGCGGAGAAGGTGAAACGTAACAAGACGCGTGGTAAGCGCCAGACTGCCGACCCGGGGGAACAGAGCGAAAGAAACGGAATCTCGTCGTCGCTGTCGGCAGAGGTGTCCTAGGCTCGTCGGACGAAAGGCGCACGATCTCTCTCTACGGCATAGTACGGCTTCGAAGTTGGGCCTTGCTCAAAATACAATCGCAAGGACACGGGACGATAACGAGCGGGACTCGGAGCGCCGATAGAGCCCGGCCGCTTTCGCGCGGCTAAGAACGTTTATCGCAAAGAGCGAAGATAGCGAAGCACTTGAGATACCCGTATCGGTAGTTTATCACCGTTTCACAGTGGGCAGCGACTAAACGCAGGAAAGATCGCCGGCGAATCTCGATCCATTTCCACTCGGTCGCGAGGCGAGATAGGCGAGCACCGTCGCCGAAGTCATCGCAAGCAAACGGCTCGGCCGCGTTGCAGAAGGGACGAATAACAAACGATCAGTGGCCGCACGCAGGTCGCCGGGAGCGACGTCGCGTACATAGCACTTTTGACGCAACGCGCTCTCCCTCTCCCACGCTGCTCGCAATGCGGAACAAAATCGGCGAGCAATTTATGCGACGTCGTACTTTGCGAGAGAGAAATTATCGCAAGGAGAGTTTCCGCGCCGCGATCGGTTCGACGCCGATATTCTTGTCGGTTCTTTGATTATTTTTCGAGATCGAAGCAGCTCACGGCCGGAATGGAGCTCGCATGCAGACGCACAGGGAGATATCGTTCGCGGATAAAGCAGGCTTCGCCCGGCGAGTACGTTCGATAGGCGCCCGAGGGTGGTACTCTGGGCGCGAGTCGGCGGGTCGTTCCGTAGGAATAAGATTTCCTCCCTCTCTTCTGGCCATAATCCACGGTCGGAGGGGCCAGCGTTAGCAGACGAGCAGGGCTAGCAGACGGCGCATAGCCAGCGTCGCTCGCGGGCGCTCGGTAGTATTTTTGAATCGAAATCTCGGAATCGAAATCACGTACGCTGGTCGCGAGGAAAAGGAGCCGTCGAACTGTGAAAAATCAACCATGGATCCCGAGGCTTTTCTGGACATGGCCAATCAGGTCATTAAATTGAAAATGTTTCCGTATTTCGACATTGCTCATTGTGTACTTTGCGCGTTACACGTCAGAGAAGATTTAGGACCCGGTAAGCCTAAGCCCACCCGAGCGATTCTAAATTTACCGCACCCCCGAGGTAGCGTCTCGAGATAGCCGACGTACCGAAATACGGTCGAAGTTCCCGTGATCGGAGAATTCCGGGTGCCTCGCTTTCGATTCAAACTCGAATCGCGCAGGAACGCTTTCGGCAGAAGTCTCGCGAAGCCAGGTTCTTTTCCCAGGCGATCCAAGGTCGCCGTGCTCGCGAATCCAGTCCTCGGCGTCGATCGGCCGGGGTCTTGCGAATCGGCGATGTCGAGAGGAGCGCGAACGCTCCATTAAATCGCTTACAAACACATCCCGGGGAGGTACCCGGCGACTCTACGCCCTTTCGCGCGAACCATAGGCCACGGCCCTCTCGCGTCTTTTCCCTGTCTTTCCGGTCTCCGTGCGCCGGTTGCCCGAAACGCGGGACGAGTTTTCGCGAAACACCGGATTAGGAGCGGCCCCGTTATCGCATCGGCCAAAATCCGGCAGCCAGCTCCGTCGGCGAGGAGACCTATCGAGGCGCGTTCCTCGCTTTCGCATTATTTTTTTGGCACAATCGTTATAATCCCATTCCGCGGCTTTGCCCCGCCGCGCGACCCGGCTAATCTATTTCAGTACACCCCCCCGTTAGCCGTCGCGGCCGGGTCTATAATCCGAAATATCCTAAAAGTTCAACTTTAAAATATACCGCGTAGAACGCACGACTCGGCCGCCCGAGCACGCCGCCAAGGCTGGCAGGAAATTCATAGAGAAACGCCGAAAAACGTCGCTGCTTTTCGAGGGGGGGGGGGGGAGGATTCATCGAAGCGAGGAAAGAAACACATCAGCGCGGAAAGGCGTTTACGGTGCGCGCAGTGGCACACGACGCACACATATACGTGCGTGTAAACGTACATACGTGTAACACCATCGTCGGTCGTAGGGATTCAGAGCGACCTACTTGGTGGAAGAACTCAAGCCCCGCTATCCGTCGCCGTATCGTCCTCATTCCCTACCCAAACGGCTAATACGTGGAAGGGTTCTTACGTAGCGCTCGAAATCCGTACGTCAAGGCGACATTCAAAGGGACGCTCCCTCTCCGTCTCTTCCTATCCATCTCTCGATTATTCGCCGGGCACAGACGTCCATTCGAGGGGATGTCCTTGAAAGATCCTTTACACCGCCGGGTCTGGTGGCAGGTGCGCAAGCATTTTCTCGGAAACATCCTCTGTCCTGTTGGTTGTCGACGATGCTGGTCGTCTTTGCCAGCGGTATGCTGTGCAACGGCCTGCTGGGGGAACCCATCCTGGCTCCCTTGAAGAATACGCCGCAGGTGATGGTGGCCACCGTAGTTTGGTCAGTAGACGAGAGAAAGAGGCGGTAGGAGGAGAAAAGCAATGCGCCTGGCGAAGGTTGGAGAGGGTTCTCGGCGGAACGGCCTTCCGCCGGGAACCGGCCAACGCAGGAAGTAACTTATCGATTGTGCAGGTACGTCATATTTTATACGCCGTTCGACATTGGATACAAAGTAGGGAAATTTCTACCGGTGAAGATCGTTTGTTCGGCCATGAAGGAGATATACAGGCAAGTACACGCACGGGAACGGCGGCGCGTCGTCGTTCGAAACGTCGCAGGGGTTTACCCTAAATCACGGTCCTTGCCGTAGGTGTAAAAAAGTGTACGACGGCGTGACTCACGCAGGAAAGCTTTATCCGAACGCCTATCTCATCATGATACTCATTGGAACGCTAAAGGGTAGGTCCATCATCGGGATCCAGGGGCGATTCCGCGACAGCGGCAATATCTTCTCGATGCTCCGCTCGAATTTCCCTCACCGGGTCGTCGGTATTCTTTTCAGGGAACGGCGCCGGCTTCACGAAACTATACGAACGTCTGATACGCGGAGCATGGACGCCAACGGCCATGGAGTTTATGCAACCGAGTTTGTAAGTGGCTATCGAAGAATCGCGAACGCGCGCCGGAGCGCTCGTACGAACGGGCCGGTGTACTCGAAGGTGCGTATCGCACCTTAAAGGCGGGCACGTAAGAAGCATCGTTTGGGAATTTTTCCCGAAAGGCTCGCACTCTCCCAGAGAAGAGTAGGTAGACGGTGCAGAAGCGAAGGACGTTCGAGTACACCGGTCTCGTAGGAGCGCCGCGAACGGAACGTTCGGCCCGCGGAGCGAGGCATAACGATCGGCGCCGTGTTGCAGCCCCACCAAAGCTTCGATGGTCGCCTCCATAATCTTCGTTCTGGACAAGAAGACGGACCTGATCTCGGCACCTCACGCGCTGGTTTACTTTGGCATCGTGATATTCTTCGTGTACTTTAAGGTAACGTCGCCCGCGCTAAGCCGTGGGCGAAGAGAATCGAGAGGGATTAACCGACGTTGACCCTTGGACTTGCAGCTGTCCTCGATACTGCTCGGAATTCACGACCCCTTCGTACCATTCGAAAATCTGTTTTGCGCGCTCTTCCTCGGCGGAATCTGGGACTCGTTGGCCAAGTTTCTAGGGAAAGGCCAAGTCAAGGACGAGAAGGCGGACGCAAAGAAGACGAATTGAATGGCGGTAACGAAACGGCGCGCGTCTACGTAGACAGCGTAGGTAGAGACGTACGCCCACCGGAAGGTTTAACCAGCCCTCTCGTATCTTTGCGACGGAAGGTGAGGGAGGACCAAGATGAGGAGGGAGTGAGAGAGAGAGAGAGAGAGAGAGAGAGAGAGAGAGAGAGAGAGAGAGCGAGTGAGCGAGCGAGTGAGCGAGCGAGTGTGAGAGCGAGCGGGAGAGAGGGAGTCGAGTACAGAAACAACAAATGGCGCCTATCGACCGACGGAACAGCGAGGAAGGCGAGGGCTACCGGAAGCTATGGAACGAAGAGATGGTTGTCACGTCAGTGGGCAAGCCGGAAAATGTCCGAAACGAGCGAGAGTGGAGCAGTTTGTTATCGAGCGTGTTTTAAATAGAAGACGAACGTCCAAGCGCAGGCCGGCGCTCGGAGAGAGCACAGATCGTTACTCTGGCACACGTGCAATGTTTTGGTTCGAATCTTGGCGTCATCGCGTCACGGAGACGAGATCGGAGGATCTCGCGGAGGAACAATCGGAAGGGTACGCGTAGCGAGAAGTATTAAATCTGCCCGCGATGGAAGCACAGGCTAGTGAAACGCAGCCGAGGCGGTAGGCGTAGCCTCCTTTCGCGTCGTTCCGTCGAGATGGAGGAATCGGGCGTCGGTGGAAAGAAAGGCGTTACGTTTCTCGATACGATTATCACACGATCAGGATCAAAAGCGGTGCGTGCCGCACAGGTACAGATGGCGCGTCTGCGCGTATCGTGGTGGTGGTTGGTAAAATAATTCGGCGCGCACGGCTGTACCGAATTCGCGAGAAAAAGAGATGTATGTTTCGATGCAATAAAAAGAATCCGACCATTGGACACGCTTATGCAAACCCGTGTATCCCGTAATCGTCGATGGCCGCATTTGGCGGCAAGGGCCAGAGGTAAGTTTGCGAGATGACGCGAGGGTAATGAAAGGAGGGCAGCAGCCATCGCGACTACATCCGCGGGTAAGGAGGACAGAAGCTTGGAGTTGCACGCGGTCGACTCATAACCTCCAATAGGGAAAGAGAGACGATAGAACCGTTGGGAGTACGCAGTCATCTCGATCGGCCACAGATGTCAGATGCTTCAGGCCACAGATGTATCCACGCTCCGTAACGCATCGATACTCGCGAATAAATCACGTTTTATAACCGAACAACAACGCAAACACACGAGCGATATCGCGTGCGAGACAAGCGCCGAATCGATGATGGGCCGGTTTACGACAAAATACCGGTCAATGTACTCTTGAAAATAAAGAAGTTGCGAAACGTATCTCTCTCGTGTTTTCATTCCAAAGAACCCCAAAACCCCCAATAAACAGTAGCGGCGAGTCTGTCGGCAGCCCCGACTCGCCTGGACGATTTCCGAGGTTTCTCGAGGAAAAATCGAGAAACCTCGGAGAGGAAGAGCAAAATCGATGCAACGGCGCGCGGGACGGAGAGCAGAGATCGAAGAAGAAGTCATCGAACGCTTCGCAGAAGCACACCGAAAGTAGCGCCTCCGTCGGAGGTAAAGCAAAACAAGGGCAGGGCCGTGGTTATACTTTCAAGGCCCCCGGGGCAGGAAATTAAATTGTCCTTTCTCTCTTTCGCCTACAATTTCGAAAAAAAACGCAAAATAAACGCGACGTTCATCGTCGGGGGGGGGGGGGGGAGACCGAACTCGTCGAACAGCTCGTTCTTGGAAAAATGATTAAAAAAAGTTCCATCGTTGCAACGAACAGATTCGTACCTCGTAGATCTTTGTCGTCCAATTTATTCGTAAAATTGACAAAAAGTACGTCCTTTCATTTTTTTTAACACGTTACGCGCCCCGCCGGTCCCTGGGGAAGAGAAAGAATCTTAAAAGAGCATACGGGGCAGTCGAGAACGAAGGGTCATGGAGAGGAGCAGGGAAAAGCGAATCACAGAGAAAAGAGTCAGAGTAGAGAGTAAATGGTGAGAGCGCAAAGTCAGAATCAGGGTACAGAGTAGAGAGGAAAGAGTCAGTGCGAGAGTACAGAGTCAGAGTTAAAGTACAGAGTCAGAGTTAGAGTACATAGTCAAAATCAGAGTACAGAGTCAGTTTGAGAATACAGAGTTAGAGCCAGAATACAGAGTCAGGGTTAAAGTACAGAGAACAGAGTAGAGAGCAGAGCAGAGTCAGGGTAGGGAAACATGCCGCGTAAACCTAGTACAGGAATAAACTATCGATCTTTATCAACACTCGAGTCACCGGCGAAAAAGTACCGGAACCCTAAGCATTCGCGCAAAAAATGGAAGAAATCCTAAGGAATCCCCAGATCTTTATCCCCAAAGACGTCAAACATTTCAAAGTCGAGGAATATATATCGGAGTTTGCGCCGAAAAAAAACCAGGATCTAAAGAGCGAAGGGCAACGAAATTCCACTCACGAGGGATACGAGTCGTGGCGACGCAAAACGCGACCATTTCCGCGCGACGGACACGGACGGGCCCAGTAATCGGTTCCGCGAGCCCTGCAGAGGGGCAAGGAAAAGATGGAAGACGACGACCGTAGCGGCGTCAGGCGGCCGTCCAGTTTTGAAAGACACCTCGTCGTTCCCTTGGTACCTTCTTAGAGCATCGATAAGTCGCGTCAGGTTCCACAACGGGATTCGTATTCGCAGGAACGTACGAAGAACAGAACGAAAGACGTCGCGCGTGGATCACAGAGTCGAGAAATCCTGGCCGATCGGTCCCAGCCGACCGACACCCGAACGGTCGTATTCCAGCTTCTCCCGGTTCCTTCCGTGGGGTCGCGGAGCAAAGAAACGGGTCCATTCGTACAAGAGTCAAATTCAGTCGACCGGTGAACGGGAAAATGCGATTTTTCCTCCCGTCGGGGCCAGGGCGAGTCCGCAGGGGATAGGGCGGGCTCGGGGGGGTCGGGGGGGTTCAGGGTTGGCGTCTGTTCGTTCGGATCAGGCGGGGTTGGCGTCTGGTCGTTCAGAGGAGGCGAGGTTGGCGTCCGCGCGTTCGGAGGAGGCGAGGTTGGCGTCCGCGCGTTCGGATCAGGTGGGGTTTGCCCTACCGAGGGCCGGATCAGGTGGGGTTTGCCCTAGCTCGGGCCGGGTCAGGTGGGGTTTGCCCTACCTAGGGCCGGGTCAGGTGGGGTTTGCCCTAGCTCGGGCCGGGTCAGGTGGGGTTTGCCCTACCCAGGGCCGGGTCAGGTGGGGTTTGCCCTAGCTCGGGCCGGGTCAGGTGGGGTTTGCCCTAGCTCGGGCCGGGTCAGGTGGGGTTTGCCCTACCTAGGGCCGGGTCAGGTGGGGTTTGCCCTAGCTCGGGCCGGGTCAGGTGGGGTTTGCCCTACCCAG
>JBCFXI010000170.1:0-205000 GCA_038496175.1 Ampulex compressa
CTAATCCTGAATAATCGACGGTAATAGGAAAAACAGAAAATACACATTTCAGAACTATTAAAAAAAAAATATATATATATATATATATATACATACATTTTTTTAAAATTATATATATATATATTTTTTTTTTCCACGCTTTTTTCTTCTTTAAATAATTAGTAAGTCTTCAATAATTCCACGCACCAAGTGGCGAATATAAGAATTCACATCGATGCTCGTAAGATCGCTAAAACTATTACTCAAAATATCCTTTTCTCTTCTGAATCTTTGCTAGGATTTTGAAGCGCGCCAGAAGCGACGATGATTCGCCTCGACCCAAAATCGCGATCCATCGTGGCTTCGAGGACAAACGAGCGATACGACAGGGATCGGTGCGTATCCGACAAAGGCTCGCTGCGGCTTATCGGCCGGCCGGTGCACAATATCATCGTAGGAACCGGACGACGTCGATCTTGCATCACGCGTGACCTTGCCTCCGCGCTGGAGGCCATCGAACTCCTCTCCTTGGCGCATTCAAGGTCAGAGGAACACGCGACGGCCAGTTTGGCGACGACTTTTCGATGCCGCCTCGACAAAGAGCCGCTCCTTCCTCGATCCACGACTCGCGAAATTCGCGAAGGCACATCGAAAACCCGACCACCAGGATCTTCCAAAAATTTCATAGCCTTACTGCTCGCTATATTCAAACTGCGCGATATTTCCAGAGCGCTCGTAAGTTTTAGAATATCCATATATGGCTACTTTTACACACACAAGGTCCTGATGGCGCTCTCGTTTGTAGTGCAGGTTCGTTAGAGTAAACGAGCGCTCGAAGGGCGATCCTTACGATGCTACGCGTGATAAAATCAATCGCGATTAACACTAGTACTACCAAACCAGTCAAAATGACTGGTCAGTCGTTTCTTTAAAAAAAAAATCGTAGCACTTTATAACGATGTATTTAATGAGATTCTCCATGATTCTCATGCAGTATTTAGATCATTACATTGATCTACTAAAATTCCCCTTTACTCCCCCCTGTTTTTTAAAGATATATGCTGTTTTAAATATGCTCAGAAAGTAGGTAGTTCTAGTATTAAATGTAGTCGCGAGCCGTGACCAGGTCGGGAACTCCTCTCGACGACGCGTGCCTTCGACAAGCGCGCGCTCATCGAATACCTTCGCGCTCCAAAACTTTCGTGTTTACCTGCACCAAGGCTCATTGCCTCGCGCTGTATCGATTAATGCCTTTTTAATCACCGAATTCTGCACGCGACTTCGATTCCTCATCCACACCCCCCCCCCCTGCTCCGCGGCAGGGACGAGCGAGACGCATGCCCGATAGCGAATCCAGATCCGCGATAATACCGTAAGTACGCCTGCACGTAACCGTTAAGGGGGCAATGTATTTTTAACCTTCACAATTAAGGTTCGGCCATTGAGATAGACGCCCGCCAATATTCGAGGATCAATCCGACGACTTATCGGACGATTGCGGTGCAAGAGGCGCCGATAAAATCGCCTCTCGTCGCCGATAGGAAGGTTAATTAACCGCCGGTACGTTTCGCTCCCGTCCTTAGGGTATCCGCGCTGCTTCTATAAATAAGCGCGGAAGAATTATTCCCGGATAATATTTGTGCGGAATAATTTATCGCCGGTGCAGCCCCGCCGGCGGGATGCGCCTCAAAGTGGCCAGTGTTCCCAGAGCTGAGATCTGATTTATGGGTAGTTGGGCGATGGTTGATTTTCATCAATCTCTTTACCGCCATTGTCGCACGCGTATTTAGCGAAACGTATTTTTCCTAGCTATCGCGCCAGGCCATTTATCTTTGGTAACGGCGGACTAATATTTCTGTTATCGCTGTTATTGTTGATGAAGTACTAGGCTCGGGCATAACACATATCGTTTCCGTTGTCGCGCTCGTTACCAATGCTGACGATAGCGCTCCCTGTGTGTAACCGAATTGGCGTGTAAGAATTTTTCCCGCTCGAGAGCGGCCTTTCTGCCGATTTACTGTTATGGTGATCGGCAAGGTCTTCTGATTGGGAAGCGGATACTCGTATCGAGGTGCTCTGGCCGGTATTTAATTTTACTAGAGCTGACTAGAGCATTTTTATTTAATTTAATATATATAGTTATAGTTATATAGTATATTTACTATATACTTAGTTATTTAATTATATATATAGTTAAATTAAATAAAAGTGCTCTAGTTAGTTAATAATAATAATTATAATAATGTATATAACAGTTAAATTAAATAAAGATAAAAAGAGTATATTAGCATGGAAATCATAGAGAAAGGTCTACGAAACGATAGGATATTTCTCTGAATATATGTACATAATAATTGTCATTCTTTGCTTACGTCCTTTTATTGGCTACGCCATCTTAACGTGCGAGAGGAACTTTCTTCTTAGGTTGAGCTAAGGCGATGATATTTATTGCATAGTTAAATTCGATCAGCGTGCAAAATATCCGTAATTATCGAAGTGCCCGCCACGTCAGGACGCAGCGCGAGGGCTATTATGCAGGACTGTTATTACGGCTGAAATAATATTTCTTTCGCTATTCGTTACGAGCGTCGTTGTCTGGCTTACAAAATATAAACCGGGAATTACGTCAGCCTTTATGAATACGCTCGTTATTTTTCATAATCTTCCTTTCAGAGTTATTTGCGAGCGGCCACCGGCTTTTTATCCTGCCGAGAATTTTCGTTAGCCGTTCGCAGGGGGAAATCCTCGCATGCCAATAATCCCGGCAAAATTTCGGGGATACGTCGTCACGGGTTTTCGATCCGCCAAAACTCCTAGAATTTTTTTTTGGATGATTTCCATAACCCGTATCACGCGGTTTATCCTTATACCCTCGGCCATACATAATACACCGCAAGTGTCCATAACAGGTAAAACATAACGAAACGGATGAGCATCGACAGTGAGACAAGAAACTACTACGAATACGAGGAAAAAGACGATCTCGATCCAACAGAACCTTCTACAGGAATCGATAATAACCTGAACTACTCAAGACATCAATTAGCCATGGATAAACTCTTATGAATATCGAATAACTCCACGAGTATCCCAATAAAGCAAAGGAAGAAGAACTTTCGTCGTCGCCTCCAACCAAAATCCAGTCGCTATTTTGAGGGAAAAAAAAGAAATAGTTCTGGTCGAGCCTCGTTCCTGGCCAGCAATATTTTTAAAGCCAGCTCATCCTCGGCTCCAGGAGGGTTGAAGCGGCGCGAGAGGTGCTTCCATATTATTGCTAACGGGAAGCGTAAACAATGATTGCGCAATTCGACGCAACCGTTATCGGCGCCGAACTGCAGGGAGGACCGAGCGCCGATTAAGCGGCGCGATCGGCTCCTTTCGGCTTCGAGTTCAACGTTCGCCGTGGAATCGGCGCGATGTACGCCCGATTTTGGCGCTCTCGATCAAGGTCGAACTTATCTCAATGACATCTCTGCATAAGCGCGATACCTCGCTTGTTTTCGAGCCTTTCGGCGGCTCCGCTTGCAGGCCTTATCGAGCGCTGCAGTTTCGACGGGCCTCGATGTTTGTGCCTGCGCGCACCAAGGCGAGACTCGGTTCCTTTGCGTACTGACAATTTCGTATCGACCCCTCAAAGCGGTGGAACAATGTTTTGCGAGGGGATAAATAAGAAGGCGAGAGAGAGGATATAATAATTCAATAATTACATGTGATACGCTCACTGAAATATATCCTATTATTTTGTTTCGATATATTAGATTTGGTTAAGTTGAATATGATCTGGGGATAAATAAGAAGAAGGAGAGAGAGGATGTAATAATTAAATGATTACATGTGATACGCTCACTGAAATATATACTATTATATTGCTTTGATATGTTAGATTTGGTTAAGTTAAATATGGTCTGGGGATAAATAAGAAGAAGGATGAAGAGAGATATAATAATTAAATAATGACATGTGATACGCTCAGTGAAATATATACTATTATTTTGTTTCGATATGTTAGACGTGGTTAAGTTAAATATTGGAGATGGTCCATTAAAATGATTTATTACACTTGGATGCCTATAGTCACTAATTTGACTTGGTTTTTCTCCGACTAACCGAATGTGGAATGAAGAATTTGGTTTTTTACGCACTGATATAGATATAAATAAAAAGGTGCTTTACGTCCGCTTGGAATTTTTCGATCGAAGGGCGCCTCGTGCCCACTTAGAAGCTCGTCCAGGTATTTATAGCCTCTTACCGCGCTATTTTCCAAAAAGCCTGCGGTTCGTTAAATTGCTCGATGAACGTGATATATATTACGCGAAAGGTTTGTAGCGAAAGGAGATTCGATAGTCGCACCGACGCAATTTTACGTTGGAAAGCCTGATACGAGAAGCGCGATAAGAAAGTACCTGAAAGAGGAAAATAATCTGCGGTTCGATGAAGCGTTGCTCGAAAGTGCGGATTAATTTCTCGCGCTATTTGGACCGAGGTTTACGCAATATCGATACGAGCGTGGGATTATCTCTGAATTTCTTTCGCCTCGAGCGAGTATCTTCGATTATCTCGAACGTTGTATCGATCAACGCTAGGGAAGCAATACTGCACCCAGTGTACTTTCACCGATCTGTATTTTATTGCAGAAATGTCGCGGGTATTGGAATTATCGAGATAGGGATGAATCGATCTCGAATATGGAAAAAGCGACGTGCGTAAGCACCGACGTAGGTATTCCTCGACCTCCGCTTCTGCGGGTCGGAAATTAATGATCGATACGTATATTCGTCCTGCTGCTTGACCCGTATGCTTTATTTAACATTAATTCCCGCGATATTATTCTTAGACAAAATATCTCCGCCTTTCGCAGACGCTTTTTTGCACAGTCTCAAAGGTCGTCCCGCGGATCTGCGTATCCCATATTCTATTATGATCGAAATACTCGCAGTGCTACCGCTGTACTATCGAAAACCAGCTCGAGTTTCGTAAGTACCTCGAGCATGCAAACTCAATCAGAGCCCAAACCCTCAGAAAGACACCGCGACACCTTCTATTCCGACAAGTAGCGCACGCAACCGACGAAGCAGTCGCATCTCCAATGTATATATAACTCCAATGTTATATATGTATATATAACTCAACTTTTTGTGCCAGTAAAAAAGAGGAACTCGCTCGGCGATACGCGAATCCACGCAACCGCTGCAGCAAAATTTGGACGCCCGTCGAACCCAAATTGCGGGCAATTAAGTCGCGCGGACTTTAAGCGAGACCTGCGCGCGCACCTTTTTTCTTTCCTCATAAGCGCGCATTAATGCCAACACCAAGATAGCGATTCGCGCCTATTTGATCATCGGGAAGACGTAACGGTTTTCTCTCGAGCTTGTTTTTCGTAATTATCGTAAGCGCGCTCGAAATTCACGCGCTCCGGGCAATAGCGCATATTTTATGCGCCACGATTGCGGTTTGGGCCTAAGGCAAACCGAGAGTAAGCTCCGATGATACGCCAACCAACAGTGAGCCGCTATGATATTTAATCGGAGCCAACGGGACCGTGTTTTTCGGTCCCCGGAAGTTTGTCCTCGATAAACAATAAAGCGCTCCCAGACTCTTAGGCGGTGTTAACGATGTTTGTATCTGATAAAGAGCGATATGGGATTCCAGAGAGGCGAACTTCACCTCGCCAATAGGGTTCCGGGAAAGGAAAGTAACGATTATTTGCGCCTCTTAATCGCCAACCTGACGCTGCAGTTTGAGGCCATGAATTGGCGAATCGCGGAGTGGCCGCGAATATTTTTCCACGACGTTAGGCGACGATTTCCCAATGAGGGCTCTGCGCAAGTCGAAGAAACTCGATTGTTCTTCGAAGATGGAGGAAAGGTGGATTTTGGATTTGGGGAATTCGGTTGATTAATTGATCGAGCAAATCAACGCGGCTGTGTAAAAGTAGCCACAGTACTCAGGCGTTTCGAAAGAATTTCTGGATTTTTTCAATGCGAAAAAATGCTTTTTTCGACGCGTCGACGTTTCTGGAAATGTTTTCGATTTGTTTTTAAGGAAGCTAGAGTGAAAAAAATAAAACGTTGCGTGTTTGTCTTTCGTTGTGAGGTATCGATAAAGCTCGCAATAACAGGTTTTTACAGCCCGCGGATTTTTGTTATGTCCCTTTTATTACATTATTCTGCATTATCGGTTTAATTCTCAGGCATTATCTATTCGTCAATCTTCCGTCGTTTCGATAATAGCTATTTATTCCGCACGATCTTCCTCCTTATCTTCCATCTTACGTCAATCACCGATATATTTCCCTTTCTTCCTCTTTTGTTCCAACGCGGTTCTTTGGGAATCAATAGTACTCGAATAAGCAGCGAGTGCATCGTGACGAAACAAGGTACTCACCAGAGACTCGATTACAACTCTCGTGCGTTCGTAACGCGAAAACCGAGGTTCAAAGTCCAACGATATACCGCACAATATTTACGTCTATATCCAATGAAACCCGTCCAAGTCTTTTCAACCTAAACATCTCTCCTATCTTTCGCACCATTATTTATCGATCTATAAAAATCTCGTCTTATCCTCCGATCGAATACACCGGATGCACAAAGTCATATTTAAACAATGCGATACACGAGTTATCTATTCTCAAACCTGATGCATCGAGAACGTAATACGGACATTTCAAGGAGCACTAAATTCCTCAGATATTCAATGCCGTCCGTTTGGCGATTTAAAAGCTAACGCGTGCAAAAATAATCTCCCATTATTTGCTCGAACATTTTCCAATTCCATTAATGTTCGAAGACACGAGGAGTCAAAAAAAAACAAGCGCCACGAACAATTCCTCGAATACGCGAGGAGCGAGGCTACGAAAATGGCGATCTTCAAAATCGGTCAGCAGCGGGGGTCATGCCTCGACACCTTCCGCCTCCTGGTTCGACGACCCAATGCGCGTTCCCTTATCAAAACACGCCCGAGTATTTTCGCGTTGATGCAGTCTAGACTTTTATTAAACAAACACGTCGGGGAGACCGGCTGCTACCGAGACAAATTGCGCAGAAACCGGTGAATGCATCGCGTTCATCGAGGGCGAAAGTGCAGCGCGAAGGAGGAAGAGCGCGCTTCGCGATCGGTGCAACGAAAGGCGTTAATCACGATGACGATGCGCAATTTTTTTCTTCTCCATTTTAGCACGGCCACCCCGCTGTCGGACTGCGGGAATTTTAGCGGGCCAATATCGTCGCTCCTGCGCCATCCTGGATTGCCATCGAGCGCCCGATACCCCCCTTTGTGTTTTATGCAAATTATTCGGACTCGCGACGCTCGCGTACGGATCGGGAATTCGCGATGCGCGCCAAAGCGCTCGAATAATCCGAGGGGAAATCGGATATATCGAGTGGAATCCGAGCTTGTTGACTCGTCGTAGATTTGGGAAATATTCGACTCTTGCTCTTCCTTTTTAAAATTGGAGAAATAGGTTCGAGCTCGTTTCAGATATTATAAATATAAGGTCCGTTTTATTCTTTGCTCTGAGGAGCTTTGTTCGGATAACTCTTTATTCTTCGTACAATACTGTATTGGGGTTTTTAATGGATGCTATTGATAAATGATGGAACTGATTTAACCTTGGATGAGAGTAGGTTATACTCAGTACCGTTGAAGTTTCGATTTAAATTCGAGCTGATTCTTAGCTCTCTCTATTCGGGAGATAATAATGCAGCTGGTTGTCTAAATGGAAGTAGGTACGAGTCTTTGAATCTAGTTAGCTCGATTGATAAGCGTCGAGCGGCACTTTTGTTTCATCATACTCGGTTTATCGGCGAAACGAGTCGTCGCAGGTGTCGATGAAAGGAATGATCTTCCATTTGGCTGGGTTTCGTTAAATATCTGCCGTTCAATCTTCGCAGGCTGAAAGTTTTTTCTTTTTTTTTTTTTTGAGACTTATCGCGGGATTTTCAGGCTCGAATTGGTTTCTTTGCTACGGACGCAGATAAGCTGGGTGAATGGCGGAGAGCCACGGTTATTAGGATTCCTGGATAAGATCGTAATTTCGGTTTATGGCGGAGGCGCAGTTTAGGTCGTGCAGATAAAGAGATCGGCGAAAAATCTGGGTAGACATCGCGGTACCTTGCAAAACGCGTACAGCTCTTTGGGGATCTCTCGTTTATCTCGCGTACTTTCAGAAGGAATCGGTTGCACCTCTTTGTTTTTACGACGGGTGCCGCGCGAAAAGTGCATTATCAAATCAAATTTCTCCACGAGCCCGCGCGGTAATAATCGTCCGTTGTGAAATCAGATAAGCTTGTGTGCGTAGGATTTTATTTTGTCTGGGGCCAGATGTTACTTCTTGATAGGCAAAAATCACTTATTCTAATGCCCCGAGTCTCTTATCTTTTCTCGTGATATTTTTAGAACACGCGTATGTACTCCGTATAATAGTATATAAAATGTTATACAATATCGATTTCCTTTTCAACTCGAACCATCGGTTATTTTTTGGACACACGTAGATATACGCATACGATAATAGCTTAACTCGATGACTTACATGCTGTAATAAAATCATGGGACGTTTCGAGCTAATGTTTCCTCGTAAGATTATACAATTTCTCTAAGAAATAACGCTTCCAAGATTGCGCGGGCGTAACTGAATTAGAGTCAATTCGAGTACCTTTAGATGTCTCAATCGTCGAGATAAATGTGTTATTCGATCGTTGTCTGCAGCGATGCACGGTAAAGACTGGTGATGGCTGCGTCGAAAAATCGTGTTTGCATATTCGAGTGCACGGAGGGACGCGTATTCCCAATTGGAATAGAATTTTCAGAGTCGCAGTCGATCAATTAACCGGTTGGCGATAAATTACGGCCTTTAGCTGGTGCTAAATTACGCAAGTACGGTATTACCATACTAACTGCACTTCTCGCGCTCGTTCGCCTCAACCGCAGGATATTATACGGTTTACGGCTTAATATTTTTTTTCCTTCTCCACCGCATCGTCGGCATCGTTCTTTGTGCAATTATTTACAGACAGTGCTCCTGCGATATTATGTAGGCCTTGCGGATTACGTCAGGCATTGTGGCAATTCGATCATCGTCGTTCGAGGATTCATCGTGCCACCGCACAGAGGCTCTCGGCGATCGAGATAAAAAAAAAACCCGAAAAGAAAGAGAAAAAAAATATATGCCAAAACCATTTATACAGGTGCGGCGAAACTTTTGCAATCGTGCCTCACACCGGGAGAATCGAGGAACTCGGGGGCTTTTCAAATTTGCAAGGCAAATTGCTTTCGAAAGTTTTCCCTCGATCGTGCACTGCGACTCTCTCTCCCTCTCTCCCTCTCTCTCTCTCTCTCTCTCTCTCTCTGTAACCGCATCAATGTTGCAGAAGTTAAATCTTATCTCCCAGCGCCGTGCGATCATTATAACCTCCGAGCTGAACGTATTGTAGCGCTCGGATGTCTCGCGAAAGGTTTGTGTTTTTCTCCACGCTGTTAGCCTGTTTTTCACGAGCAAATGATTTCTTTATCACCGCGCGTAATACCGAGCGCAACTGGTGAAGGAATCCGCGAACGGCCAAGGATACGCGCTTTTGTCCCGAAGAAGCGATACATCGCGTACGCGATAAGGAAGAAACTCGGATCGGCGTAACGCGCATGCGCGTAACTTTAACCTCCACGTCAGACAGCGAATTTATTACGAGCGTTCCGCAATCCAGGGGCGATCCCTGCGTTCCGAAAGCGATCCTCGCCGTGCAAACTCATTACGCGGGGTAAACAAAAGATCCTTGCGGGAACCCTTTGCATCTCCCCAGAGCGTCTGGAGGTTAATGTCTTAAGCCTGGCCTATTATTAAACGTTGCTAATGCGCGAGAGCATGCGAATAAACGAGGCCCCGTATCTTCTCTCTCTTAAGCCAACCTCGTATTACCGGGAATCGCGTTAACTTTTATGTAAACCCGAAGCGGAATTAATACGCGGCTGCTATAAATAAGATCGCGATTGCATTAACCGGCTGGCATTAATTAACGGATCGCGGGCGTAATTGCAGTGGGAAAAGAGAAAGTGACGTCTCGGCGGCGATGTTTGCGCGAAACGAGGAAAAAGTTCCATTAATTTCCATTCTCGTTGGAAACATTGTTCTCTTATTGGCGCAACTCCTCGGCCCTCCCCTCGAGCCGCGCCGGTGCCCGATTTTCCTTACCGCTATCGGCGATTGTCTCGCGAGCTGAGCGGAAGTGATGCGGAAAAGAAGCCGCCTGTTTTCGGCATTCGAAGTTGCGCCTGAAACTCATCGACGACAAATCATATTTCGAGACCAGTATTTCGGATCGCTTTAAAACAAACGTATCTAATTATATTATAATACAGAGGGATTCCCTATTTTTATCAGATTTTCTACGATTCGACAAGAAGTCGAGAAGGATATCTAAATAAATCCAATTCAAAAACGCTCATTTTCTACAAGTCCATCGACAAGCGGAAAAACAGTTGGCTCCTCGATACGATAAGAAATTACACAAAACTACGTACGTATACCTGTAAATGTTGCTCGTCAATATGCTCATGAATATTCACCAAAAGGCTAGAGCCTGTCTTCCATCTTGAATTCCAAAAATGATTCCACGACACTCTGGGAAGAAAGTCAATCGATTTCGCCTCCTTCCAACAATGGCGATTAACTCTGGATATACGTTAATCTTCGAAGCAGGAGCGGCAGGGAGAGGAGGTGCCGATAAATCGAGGTTGCAGCGCGATATTCCCGCGAAAAAACAAAAGGTAGGAGGGAAGGGACGCCGTGAGTTTCCATCCTCTCCGCGGATCGCGCGGACGCTTTCCTGTTCGCGCAAATAAGGATCCCGACAGTCCCGCCCCGCGTCCGCTATATTTAACTCTCTTACTATTATGCATACAGTTACATCACGGGCCGATTGAAATAGCAAATCCGAGTGAGTGCACGCTTGCAACACGGCCCGATAAGCCCGATCCGGAGCGCTCTCGGGCACAGCTGCATCGTAACGCCGATAACGTTATCAATCCTCCCCGGCCGATGTCTGCAAATATGTTTGTGTTCTTAAATGCCTCGGCTGCAACGTTATCCGTCTTATTATTCGGCCCCGTATCTGTTCCTTCCTGACGTTGCGCACGCCCATGGCCGACCGCGTTTCTTCGAACATGTCGAACTTTCTTCGGAAGAGTGCCGGCAAACTTAACACTAAAACTGCCAGCCACTTTCTGGGGATATTTAAAATATATACATCTTTAAAAAAAGGGGAGACTAGAGGGAAATTTCAATAAATCTAAATGATGATCTTAATACTGCGTGAAAATCATGGAAAATCTCAAAAAATACGTCGTTATAAGGTACTACGATTTTTTAAAGAAAGGACCGACCAGTCTTTTTGACTGGTTTGGTAGTTCTAGTGTTTCAGAGTGAATCGAGAAATCCCCAAAGGTCACGTATGAATAGTAATAATGTTCGTGATACGAATAATCGAATTCTTTGTGATATTTCCTTGGAAATTTGGCTTTGGTACGAATTTCGTGGGGATTGATTTTTATTGTAAAGGATTAGTTCGAATGCAGGGCTATGCTGATGGTGTTTGATCGGTGTGAATGGGGAGAGAAAGGGATATTATAGCTGGATGTGAAAAGAAAGCGGGTATTGAACGAAGAACAGAATGTACTTGTATGGTAATGCGCGTTGAATTAAAATAGTAATACACGGTATTTGAAGGAAACGCACGCTGCTCGTTATATGCAACCGTGGGCCGCGTATGGTTCGGTTTGCTTTAGAAGCTTCGAAGCTTGGAATTTTATCGAGATCGAGGATCACGAGAATATCTCGTTTATTTGACCGAAATCGGCGGCCGGAGCCTTGAAAGCTTCTTTCGTATTTCTCTCTTTCTTTTTTGCTTTTATCGAAAATACTCAGAATATCTGTATGACGAGGAAGAAGAAGAAGAATAAGAAGAAGAAGGAGAAAAAAGCAGTCACAGCATTGCGCAGTCGGCGTGGTTGCGCAAGAGTTTCCTCCTCGGTGCAGCGGTTAACATCCGCGGAGATGGGACGCATTTTGAAAAACTACACTTTCCTGATTTGCCTTGCAAATGTCCTCCTCATTCGCCTCGCGAAAAACCTTTGAAGGGCTCGCGCGGATATTCATTTTTCAAAGGCAGCGCGCGCGTAAGGGAATTAATCCGCGCGGCGTACATTTCGCGATTCGAGAAGCGCGTTAATTAGCGCGGCCCCGAAATAACCAGTCAGACTCTTGGATCCTTGGCGCGAGACTTTGCGCGCTTTACTTCGCGATTCGAAGACACGGTGGTCCTTATTATCGGCTTCTCTCTTCGATTCGTGTCCAGCCTATTGCGCGGCGGCTGTGAATCGTCGAGGAGGCGTGCGAGGAGAGAAGAAGCCGAGCTAAACTGGTCCTAAAGTAGGTCCTAGACCGGATTACCTTATAAACCGGTGTTGCGGATGAATAAAAGGCGCAAACACGATGCGTCGATGGAAATATATTCCTTTTCCCGAATCGGATAAGCGCTCCGCAGCTCCCTTACGCAATCGTTTATTTATATCGGAGCACCGCGCTTCCAGGGCCCGGCGGAGCGTTTGAAAAGAATTTTACAAAACAGGCAGGCGGACGTTTTATCTTTTATTTACGAGCACTCATAATAATTAAAAGCGGCCGGGACTTGCGTAATTAATTTGTGTTTACAAGCCCACGTTGCACCGCGTGCTCGATAAGAGGCAGGCGAAACGGTGTGATATTAATTTCGTTCCTCTCGAGGAAAATAAGATTCTGACGTCTGCCCGACGCAGACCGCTAGATTAACGTCGGTATGTGCCTGCAAACACGTCCGAATGACCTCAGCCAACGGAATACTCCGTGGGCGCTTTGGAATCCCCAGAAACCGCATTTTTCGCAGCGTATGATTTTAAAAAATCACGAATGTCGCCTTCGAAACATAAATATGATTCTCGAGATATCTTGGAATATTTTTAATTGCATTATAGCTGGAGAAGAAAATTTCTGTAATGCCGATGCGAGGAACATCGTGGCACTTGGAATTTTATTCATTATACTCTTAAGTCATGCTGACATTCGGTAGGTGCATACGTAAGACCTTGTTTCTTTTAATCTTCCTGGATATTTGCTCGGAGTTTCAATGTTCCTCTCTGATTTCAAAGTGCATTTATCGCTCTCTAATCGCGAGTTTGTTACATCCTACCGTTAGCTGCTCGTTAAAT
Source organism: Ampulex compressa (assembly GCA_038496175.1). NCBI lineage: Eukaryota > Metazoa > Arthropoda > Insecta > Hymenoptera > Ampulicidae > Ampulex > Ampulex compressa. Next base: position 13,216 of record JBCFXI010000170.1, read on the forward strand.
CGCCTTGGTTAAACGGCTCACTGCGCCGCTAATCGAAGTGCACCGATGTTGGATACTAATCACAAAGCATAAAGATGATATTAGAAATCACCTCGCCGGTGAAAGTCGGGTTTGGAATGTGCCTGAAAAACCGGGGAGAGGAGTACATTCGCGCGCCTCTATGCTGAGTCCTGTTGTTCGCCCGTACGCTCGAATTTATTCATTCCCCTCATTTGGCGGATAATCTCTTTCCGCGAACCGTAACTCGTGTTCCAGCACGGCAATCGCTCCTTTTCTGTAATTCTTACGCTGCGAATCGGGAATTATCGTTGGTTCGAGGTGCAGCGCTGCGCCAGCAGGAAAAACAATGACTTTATCAAAAAGTCAAAAGTTTAATCGCGAGCGTACGGCCGTGGTTATTTGCCAATACACAGGGTATTTCACTCGAAGATTCTCGGGTAATTATTTTTCAAAGTATAGTATGATAAAGAAATGTTTTTAAACAATACCTACGCTATATTCTGCTTGAAACTTGTTTTCCAGTGTTGTATTAAAATACATACGTACAGGGTGTTCCACTTGAAACATCGCGTAGAATTATTTCACAAGCTACGGCTCGTTTATAAAAAAAATGGAACTTTTTAAAATGCTACTAGATTTATATGAAAGACTACGAGTCTCGGTACAGTTACTACAGTGTCCGATTTCTTTTCCATGTCATTTTTCTTAATACAGCTCAATTCACCTCCTTAAACCTTACAATTTTCCAATATCGATCGCGTTTTAATTCGTAATTTAGTGATCATTTAATTACTCGAGTCCCGAGTGGCCAAAAGTGATTATCACTCCACGTCAAAAAATATCGATGTCGCCAACTAAAATCCCAATTCCGCTAGAAAACATAAAAAAATCAAATACAAAGCTTGCAAAAAGAATCTATTAAATCTAGAATCACCGATCGTTCTCACACTTCACGAAAGACTTTGGGAAATAATTGCGTACGAGATTTCGTACTATACACTTACACCTATACAAACGTGAAAAGGGAGTTTCCCAAAGCGCAACGACGGTTTTCCCCTCTGTCGCACGTCCTCCGTTTTATCCCGCACGATCGATAAAGACAATCGATCCTGCGGTTTAAAAGAAAAAAAAAAAAAAAAAAAAGGTGCACCTCTCCAGAAGCGCTGATGACGCCGCTCTTTTTTCCTCGACGATCTCGATGTAACTGACCTTGCCACTGTATCGATTGCGTAATCGGCCGTCTATCGTATTTTTCGAGGTGTCGCGCCGCGCGGACGGCCCGATAAGCCGCAAACTTTAGTTTTGCAAGCTCCACGATCGGCGACCGAAGCGGCGATAACGATAACGGTTGCTCATTATGTTTAACACTATTCCTACCAGCCATTTTCCACACAGATTTGAGTATCCCAAATATATCCTTACGGAAAAAGAGGACGAGGGAAAAATGTCGATCGATCAATTCATCGCTGCGAGAAAATCACGAAAAATCTCATAAGTGACCGCGCCTCAAAGTTCTGCGATTTTTCAAAGAAATCATCGGTAGGAATAGTGTTAATCCGCATTTATTCCTCCGCGCCAGTTCCTCGGACCATAGCCGCGTTTCGCTCATATTTATTTATCGACTCATTTGCCCGACAGGAAAGTCGTAATAACAGCGTTATATAAAATCGTTAACGCCTTGTCACAGGGGAATGTTATAATCAAAGGCGAGGCGCAACGTGGAGGATTGTCGAGGGTTATCGCACTGCGTGCGAGAAGGCGAGAGAAAAGAAAGGGTGAACGTAATGATCCGAGTGTTGGTACTGAGAGAGATTAGGAAGATCCTGTCCGATGAACAGAAATAGATTTATCGTAGACCGTGAAGAGATCCTCTGTGGAAACTGTCGAGAAATTAAATTATTATTAAAAGACCGCGAGATTTCGCGAAGCTCGGATGATTTTTGGAAAGAGATACGCGATATAAGAGTCTCGTACAAGGATCCCTATCGACGATTTATATTTAGCTTGCACGTTGAAATTCTTCGATCCGTTATCTCGGCGCGAATCGACATCCTTGACGATTTAGAATCGCACATTGGAATGTTTATCGGGTCTTTTTCGTCAACGCAAGGACCATTGGTGACTTTCTCGATGTATCGAAGTGCACTATATATATATATACACACACACACCCACATATAATTACAACATCAAACCCTCGAGTTCTCTACATTTCGAGGAAGAGAGGGGCAAGTTGCTCCGAGCCGCGGACGGGCCGTCGGCATTTGGGTGTTTTAGAAAATGTAGGTTCTCGCAAAAGATGTCCCCCACTAAAAGGAAGCCGTAGGAGCGACCGACGGTTATGTGGGGTACGTAGGCGCTCGTATCACTGAGCGCTTTGGCAAAGCCGCTCAGTCGCGAAGCGGCGGTGGTCCGCGATTACGTATACGCGCCGCGTGTCGTTTGGGTCCTCGACCGGAGGTGCTTTTCCCTCCTTCTTAAAACCAGTGGAAACTCGGCCAGCGGAATGTGACGCGTGTGTTACAGTCGTTGCACCCGGCATTGATCAGCACGGCTTCCTTCCTCGCGATTCGCCACCTCGAGCCTCCGGTTATCGCGATCGAAGGGATCGTCCCGCGAAGGGGATTTCCTCTTTCCGGTGCGACCGACGGAGGCTTTCGCGCGCGAGACGCAAGTTTGAATCTCCTCCGTCGCCTCTGGAGAATTTCACGTGTGACATGTATATCGTAGCTCTGGTGGTTTGGAATCGACTTTGAACAGTAGGTCCCAGACACGGTGCCGATAATGAATTAAGGAGGGGAAGAGGAATCCCTTCTTCGCGCACTGCGTGATTTTTACACGCTTCGGGAGTATATAGAGAAGATATAGAGACGTTTGTAAATGAGAATCTGATCGTTTTTGCGGGTCGTTTATATGCGTCCACGGTGAAGGGTCGAATGCTCGATGATAAAACTCCTCTCTTTTTGCAACGACGACGAGCCAAAACGGAGTACGTTTCATGTACGTTTGTGAAATCATCCCAAAAGACAAAAATTACGATCGACTTGAACTTTTTCTCATACCGTCTCTTTTTATACATCTTTAAAATAGCACGATCGAAGTTAAGACAAGCGTCCTCCTCTTTTATTTGACTGTTAAAGGAAATAAACCGTCTGAAGAAAAGGGAAGATGTTTTCTTCGAGCGTGTTATCTCAAAATCGCGTTAAAAAGAGCGTAGAGCGAAAAGAGCTACGCGTATTTGGATCGTCGTCGATGAAGGAAAGGGATTCGAACGCTCCCCTAATTGCATTATCGGTCGATCACCGTCCAGCTGGGAATCGTCCGGTTGGAGCGGACGAAGGTGTGCCTTATCACTGAAATCCGATATCCGCGTGTCGTGGTAAACGTAAAGGACGATAAGGCGATCTTCGCGAGCAATGTAAACGCGGATAAAGGGGCTGTTTAATCGGCACGTAGACGCGGGTGCGCGTAATGGCGGATAAGCTAATTGTCGGTTAATTACGGGTATGGAGATAAGTGAGGAAGATGAAGGAAAGAGAGGAATTGTCTTTCACACGAGTAGCGAGCCGGGCCTTGCCGGATCGTGGACATCCTACTTCTACTTTAAACCCATTCGTAGTTTTTCCGCGATATTTACAGATTTCAAATTCGTATTAATGTATCGATATCGTACTTTGAATCGATATAACGCAAGTATTTTTTATATCGTACATAAAAGTCGAGACTTTCGCGTATTTTTATGGACAGATTTGTGAAGACGTCGATCGTTAAACTTGTGTTGCACCGAGCGATCTCTGGCGTAAGGATTAAAATTAAACGTCATCGGCAATTTAGACGAATATTTTATGATAATTGGAATTCTTCGCGACAATCCTGTTTGTAAGTTCCTCGTAAAGAAGGAGGGATTTCGAGGAGATAGATATTGCAAGCCCCGATTCATTATGCCGGCTAAGCAACGTATCATCGGTCTTAATTGCAAATCGTATGAAAAAGACGCTGATCTTATTACACTCTCGGGAAGACGACCGGTCTCATTAGCACCGCATAGGTTTTTATCGCGTCAATACGACAGCTGAGCAAATTTCAGTACTGTTTTGTTACTGGAGGAGCAGTGATAGCGTGAAATTTTTATAGTCGACTCGCGCGCCGTCAGAGCGCAAAATAGCTCGCGATTTTCTATTAAGCTTCGATCGAACGTTACTCGACAAAATGCCCAGGACGTCGCTTCTCGAATTCCTCGTTTTTGCGAGGAAGAAAGAAGAAAACAATTTGTACACGCGGAATCTGAAAGTTCAGAGTACGCGCATCGGACGGCTATTCAAATAAGAGTATAAAGGTCTCCGTTTCTATATCGCGCGGATATATAATCGTGTGCGAGCAGGGGTAATTCACACGTCATTATGCGCATTCAACATTGTACACAGTAGACACAATGTCGTGCATAATGAAGCGGGGCATATCCGGTATGCGTGCGGAATACTTGAATTCGATATTTGAGGAAAGACTTTCGAACCTCGGGACTTTCACTTCGGCCCAAAATAAAGCGAGCGCCAAAAAGACATGTCGGTTAAGCGCCGTAATGACGGGACGTCAAAGATCGATTCGATTCCTCAAATTGACCCCTGGATAATTATGGAATATCGGAAGGCCGTAGGGGAAACTTTTTCGTGAAATTAAATTTCTTCCTTCAATAACCGAGCATTACGTCTTTAACCCTGACATTAAAAATCATTGTCCGGATCCTTCCGCTTTTAAACGTACACCGAGAAGCGGGAAAGCACGATGCGCATATGTAGGCTGTCGCTCAAGAGATTCGCTTTATTCTATCATATTTATTCAATCGAACTTTATCCAATAGTTCTCGTAAACGAGAGACGCATAAACCCGAATTTTTCGAGGAAGGAGAACCTTCGAGAAAACCCGTCCGTAGTTGAAAAAATCATCTCGATCGTGGATACGATGCTAAGGGAGGGATAAATGCTGGAGCCACTGGAAGAGATGCTGACGTTGATCGGCGCTCTGCTCGTCGCCTATTTCGTCTACGTTCTGCTCGCTAAAAAAGATGGTAACTATCCAAACGGACGAAGCGACGTGGCGTAAGCGTCGTCCGTTATCGGGAACCGCGTTTAAATTGTCACCCAAGGCGCACCGTCCCTGGCACTATTTTTTCACGCAGCGCGCAACAATCCGCGTAAACGCATATTGTCGCTGCCATTTTCATTCCCCTTACGCGTCAGCGCTCTTTTGTGCGACCGAGGAAGGATTCTCATGGCGAACAATCGAGGATATATCGTCGTCCAACCTCTTTGTACCTTCTGTCTACGGATCCTTCGCAGTCATTTTCTCGGCTCCGTCCTTCGATGAGTCTCCTTTACAACTTCCTCGCGTCTAGACCGTCTATCGTACGCTCGAGGATGTCTCGATGATGTTTCCTCCTACGTTTTCGAGTTCTTTTTTCTTTTCTCCTCTTTCGAGCTGGTTTCCCCCTCGTCCTCTCCGTCTCTCGTCGTACGTAATTTCACGCCGTTTCGCGTACATCGCATTATCCAGCGGGCTTATCGGTGATAATTATAAAGTGGCAGTGGCAATGCCTCGATCGTGTGGCCCGACTTGGCTGCGCTCGAGGCTCGTGAAAAATTGTGCCTCCTGCAATGTCAGCGGCGATAACGTTGCTTATCTACAATAGAACGAATCCAAGACCATTGGGTACGAGGACTACCTTGGTTTTCGATAACGAACCTCGTCCACGGTTCTACATTATTCATCCACGCTTCGTTATATTTTCCTTTGCATAGGAGAACGTGCTTGGATTAATGATCCACGAGGTTTTGAAATAAAACGAGCGTACGTGGCTTGACCTTTCGCGATTTTACACCGAGCTCCTTTTTTTTCTTTTTTTTTTTTATTTCTCTCTGCACCGCGAGCGCGCTTAAAGATATGCTCTTGCGTCACGACTTTTTTTTTCGATGGAAATTATCGATTCTAAGTAGCCCGAGCTCGGTGGTTGAATAACAACCCGATGCCTATCGAGTCCTCGTTCTTTTTTCTCAAAACTCGGTCTCGCTATGCCTGGAAATCGCTCATTGCGATCCTCGTTCCACGCGTCTCTCCTCGGTTCTTTCATCGCCGTCGAATGTATTTCCAAACGCATGTAATTGCCGCCTTGTTGGCCGCGGACGAGGAATATCGCGAGGGAAGGTTCGAATGTCACGTTGAGCAAATCAAGGCACGATAACGACATCCGTGACTCAAGGACCGTCAAAGAACGCGACGAACAAATATTTGTTATATTCGATTCAAAATAACCCGCCATATTGCGATTCGCGGACGATGCGTATTGTGCACGCTGATCGAGAATAAAAGACGAAGAGCTATGAATAACACGGTGTGTCCATTAGATTGCGTCACGATGTTTACAAAATTGCCATGCAGGTACGGAGGTTTAAGCGCGCGACTCTCGGTCACGTCGGTGCGTCGCTAATTCATTTGGTTCTTGGCTCATCCTTTCAAACGATCTCGATCGCTCTTCATTCGCGAGAACCCTCGCGAAAGGAGCTTATCCTCGGGACGGTCGTCGCGTTTGACCCATTCTGGTCGGAATACGCGTGCCAGCTCGTGGCCTCGAGCTTCCACAAACCATTGATGAAAAGGCCATCGAGGCATAACGAGTTTAGCCAACTCTTCCGACGCGGTGGAAAATGTAGATAAAGTAGCGTGAGAGTTTGTTTCGAGCGAGGATTAGCATTGTACTTCATTGGCCGATAAACGATCTAGGATCACCGATGTTTCCGATTAAGCTTACAAATTCTCCTTGCCCTTAAGTGAGAAAGGAATTTTTGCAAAGCATTGCTAGTTTTATTCGTATTTACAACATGCACTTGGTTGGAGATACTTTCCAAAGAATTCGCGTAATTTACCGAAATATTTCAACTGGTACGGAGAATTGATGTCGTCCGATAAAGACCTTGGTCGAGTGGTAACGATGACAAAAACAACAAAGAAAACGCCTAGAGAGCGGCGAAACGATGCTGAATAGATTTTTGAATTGCGCAAACCTCGGAGGCCGTGAAAGGAAAAGAGCTTAGAACGCTCAAGTACAAATCTATCATTGACCGGCTGGTTAATTATTCCGTCATAGGTCCGATGTCGTTTACATCAACGGACGGATATTAAAGGCCGATTAACACTTTACGGGCCGGATGCCTATTAAGAGGCTTCGTAATTTCCATAATAATGCACGGGTTACGAAACCTTCCCTACTTTCATTTTTACCGTGTTTTGCGAAGTATTCCTTGCTACACTTAGATGAACGCGGGATTGCAAATTCGATAGAGCGGTGCAAAAACGTTAATAATGCGTAGAGCAATATCAAAGTGGGTTTGGTTCAAATCGAGGAAGGTTTCCCGGTATATGATAAGTGCGCGGGAAAAACCGGTAAAGTGTGTTAACGCCAGAACCATCTATAGCTGTCTCCGACATATTTAGATATACTTTAAATATCTGTGCAAAGAAAGGAAAAAGGACAAAGGCGCCGTAATGAGATGACAGAAAGTACCGGATGTACGAATAAATTTCCGACGCGTAGAAGAAATCGTTGGACGATTCGTTTCGATTGCTTCGTTAACTCCGATGCCGAGAATTATCGTGGGCTAATGCCAGAGAGATTGAAGAAAAACTGGAGGCACCAGGAGGAGCTCGCGTGATATTCTATTGGAAGAAAAGTAACGAGAAATCGCATCGGCGGTTGTATTTTCTATTTTCTTCGACGACACGTCGTGTTCGTCGGAGTACGACTAATAGGCAATATTTACCGCGTTGGTCGTAGGAAAGGAAATAACTGCGGCCGACCTTCACCTTCTGGCGTGAGATCAGGGTTAGAAAGCCCATCGGAGATCGAACGTCGAACAGACGAGAAAAATGATCTTTTCATTATCGGATGCCACGTTTCGCACCACCTTGCCTTGGTTAACGAAAAAATCTTCTGGATAAAATCATCGATAAATCACCCTGGATTATCTTTCAATCGACTTTCGTCTAGGAAAATTTTATTTCGATGACATTCTTGGAAATCGTTGTCTAATAAATCTCGCGCGATTATATTGCAGCCGTGACATTTATTTGAGTGAGCAATACTACGCTATCGAGTCCATCCTTTGTCGTCGAGGAATTGATATAATAAATATCCACTAACAGAAGCTAGCTTCTTTACCTCGATATAGCCTATTAGGTGCATCGCGCTAATTCCAGTTCCACGACAAATCTGAGGAAAGGTTGAATTCTATAAATTCGCATCTCACGAGGAGGTGCGTTAACAAAGATCATTGCGAGGCCTTGAGTTTCCCGCGTAAAGAGTTCAGGAGGTCGTCGGGCGAATTTCACCTGTCGCGAATGAGAGGAGACCAGTGAGAGAGACGGAGAAAGAGACAGAGAGGTGGGGGAGGAGGGGATGGAGAAAAGGTGGAAGGAAGAAAAAAATGATGAAGAATCACCTACAAGGCCGCCTCGGTGAAATTGCCTTGACTCGTCGCTTTTGCGCGCCGGACGTGTCTTCCAATGGCTCGGTCCATTATCGGCGTGAGTCTTCGATTTCAAAGAAAGCGCAGTTTCCATCCACGATTATCCTACTTGGGCGCACTATCTCCGGTGCGCCCGATCGATATTTTTACCCGTCGCCTCGCCGATGGAAGAGGACTTGGCAATGCGCGCGCCTGTGGGTCGATCGATGAAATCGATAGCATCGTTTGATAAACGCGCAGCGATTGATCCGTGAAAGTAACGGATCATCGCTGGCGCGCAACGGCGTGCATCGAGTCTTTTCGCGACCCAATAACGGAAAATTGCTCGGCTAAGTTATGGTGGTCGCGTCGAATAGCAAGGATTACATAAGCCATTTGGCATTCGGCGTTTGGAAAAGAAATGTAACAAAGTACTTCCTGCTCAAAGAAGTTGGAATAGACGAATATACGATATACGACAATAGGCGTTCTGGATCGTTTCGTGCACATCGCTTATATTCGATTTTAGGCATTTTGGATCATCTCATGGACATCGTATATAGTCGATTTTAGGCATTTTGGATATTTCCATGGACGTCGTATATATCCGACATTAGGCACTTTGGATAATTTCATGGGTGTATTCGAAGTTAGGCATTTTGGATAATTTCACAGTCACCGATAGTAATAGTACCGCTAGTAGTTCTGCGGAAGTTGAATGTACCAAACGCTGGGCGGCAAAAGGTTTAATAATGCCATGCCCTTCTCCAGACAAACCCTCCACGGATTCGCCGACGATGGCGCACGCCGCTCTGCGGGAAATCGTGGCTCGTGCCGTCGAGGAATCCCGGAAGTTGCCCGACCTTGCCGCCTCCGGAGACGCCGGAAGGACGCAGGAGGGTCGCAGCATCGCGGAGCACAGTTACGAGGATCTCCTCGCCACGGCGATACTCAACAAGGTGAGGGGAATAGTCGAGCGGATCGTCCCTTCGATCGCGGCTCGCTCCAATTTAAGAACCAACTATGCTAGGTCTCTCGTAAAATTACGTACACACTTATTCGATATATCTGTCGAAATGTGCTATTCTGTTGTATATAGTCGCTTGTATAACATATTTAAAAAATAGTTGACTATATAGTTTCATCGTATATAGTCAAAGCGTAAAAAGATTGAACCCTCCACGGTAAAGGTCGAATTATATCTGTACATTACACAACTTGCAAGCCATTTACTTTGGTATTTCAGGTTGATGGTACTGCGAACCATCATCGATATTGTTATTGATTATCTCACGGACATTATTGAATTGAGATGTATACGTCAGCTTGAGAAAAAATAAAATTATTTCTCAAACCATCGATATATTAGCATCTGACCTGAGAGTTACACGGGTCCATAGAGGATTAAAGTGTGTATAGATTCTTTCGAGGCACCTCGTATATACGATGTTCACATAACAATTGCACGTGACAGCGCATACGCCGCTGTCTTTCGTATACGATGACGGATCAGCGAGAGAGCGTATATATCCGCCTTTGACTGTCAAAGGGTTATCGGCGATAACGAATCGATGAACAAACGAAGCGCGGCCGGAAAAAATCCTGTTTAACGATACCCACGCGAACGACAAAATCGGCACTTCTTTTTACCTTTTGCGCAACGAAGAACCGATGTTGCGTGCACGATTCTCCGTTACGTCGATTTCACCGATTTATCCTCGCGACTTTATCCGATCTCCGTTCGCGCTTTTAAATTATCGGGCTTGTCATTCGGTGCGATTTAACTGTGCCTCGAGCGTCGTTCGATTAACCCAATTATTATAGATTTTCGATTACACTTCGTATGTCGTAACGTATTACGAGTATAACGATTTACGCAGGTAATCGAGAAGTTCCAGAAAGAGGAGATAGACGGTAACAGCAACTTCTTGCGCGAGAGCCATTCGTCGAGGAGTAAATGTACGTTGACCACCTGTTAATACATCCACAATGCGATATAGCCGATCGTTGTTTTCGCGGTGAAAAAATCTCAAAGCTTTGCTGCTTCAGGCGAGAAGGAGGACGGATTTAAGGAAGAGGATGGTAGCAGCAGCCTGGAGCCTCTGTCGCAGGAGGAATGCAGCAGCGATTGCAGTGCGTCCTGCTTGAGGCACGCCGTGCATCAGCCTCAAGCGCTATCTCTCACGGTACGTAAATGGAACGCGGTTTTCCTTTGATTGGCTACGATTTTCTTTCGACGGGAGCATAACTCTCGAGTGACTCGAAAAGGAAGTGCGTCCACTCGTTTCGCGATGATTCAGTGGGGAATTTCGTGGAAGCGCCGCGTGAACGCGAGAATTGAATCGAGATTATCCGTTAATCTTGACTATGACAAAACTATGATAATGCAGAAAGTGCGTAGAAATTGAGGTAGGAGATATTCCGTTTGAAGTTGCGTATGAAATTGGGATTTCTGTGTAATTTCAATTATTTGAGAGGGCAAAATATAGAACTTGTGCTCCGTGCTTTATAAAAATGTATAATAATTCAGTCTACCTAAGCGTGTATATCACGTGATATTTGTCTCCCGCAAAATACCTTTTAAATCGCTCATCGATAAAATGGCTCATTTTATCCATGCGATGACGTCTTTGCCGGGAAGAATTTCTGCTGTATCGTATATAAGCGGAAAAAGTGGAGATCCTTGTAAATATCTCGTTTCTTACGAACAATTTGTTGTATAATTAGCCATTCGCGATCTTCTTTATTTAATTGATCTTTCTTGACTCCGCAACAATGCAGTTTACATCCGCGCATTAATCGAGAAATTGTGTTTAATAATCGATCGACGAAGATCGTCATTCGAACGTTTCTGTAATTATTTTCAAATCCACGATTACAGATAGAGGAGCGAATAGAGGAAGTCACTACGACCTACACATCCGACGATGAACATCGAGATAGTGACCTCCTGGCGCTTAGAAGCGCCCATCGTGTGCCATTTCCAGAGCTTGGGATGGATATTATCGATCGTACGTGCCTTGAAATTATCGATCCATCTTTGCTCGCGGTCCAGAAAAAATTCGATTTTCTTTCCAACGTCCATCATATCCCTAATTCTCGATAAATGTATCGTACCCAACGCTAGATCAATGAGGTACAAATTTTAATATTGGATATTTCAAAGAGATCTGAACAGCCCAGCTTTCTTATTCGTATCATTGAAATATACAAAGCTCGTTCACTTCCCCTTTTTTCAAAATTCAATATTTCGAGCAATATATTGAATACATATATTATATATATTCAATATTTCGAACAATATAATATATAAATCTCCCGTGTACCAACGTTAATTTCCAATCACAGCTGATCGTAGCCACGTTTTGACCCTAGCCTCTCAGGAGTCTTCGGAAGACAGTCAGGACGAGCCAAACACGCCCACGGCCCACGTGGATCTGGTCTCGCCCATCGAATCGTGGGAGGAGAATTGGCTGTTCCAGAAGAAGAGGGTCCACTCGCAGCCCGACCCCGTCGCCATGCTGGTACCAAACTCCAACACGGACTTCAAGGCCCTGATCGGCGACAAGGATGCCGAGGACACGTCGGACCTGTCCGAATGTTCCTCCGCTCATTCCGACGAGGAGATCGAGAAGGAGCTGATAGAAGCCATCAGCAACGTCGTGCCGCGCTCTCCCAAAATATCGGAGAACGAGTCGTGCAAATTCTTGGAGCCTTCGCGGATCGATGGAACGAGGGAGGAAGTTAAAGTGAAGGAAAACCTGCTCAATGGTAAAGTTGAGTACGACGAAGGTATCGAAGAGGGAAACGAGACTCGAGAAACTTGTAAAAATAGCATGGCTCAAGGGGAGAAGAATGGAAGTTCTGGCGATGATATTAAGAAGGAGAGCCAGTCGAGGCAGAAGGACGAGAGTTTGGGTAAATCAGGACCGATCGTGGAGGAAAGGAGAGAAGTAGAAGGATCTCGTAGATCGAAGAATGTCGATGGAGAAACCGAAGCCAAAGAAATAAAAAGGGACGCGATAGCGGGGGAGAAACTTCTAGAAACGGTCCTGGAATCGAATGACGTCATTAATAATAGCATCGTGAAAGATGGAGAGACTTCTACCTCGGCGGAGAGTGCGACGAGTTTTCTGGCCGAAGAGAATATCGTCCTCGAAATGCCAAAAACGCCAGCTTCTACACCGACGAGAACTTCCGTGACGGAGCCTGGTTTTGAAATTTCAAACGATTTGATTTCGAGCGAAAAGACGGTTCTCAACTCGTTGGAGCGCGCCAAAAAGAAATTGATGGTAGCCGATGGGGAAATTGAAAGTATCAGGCTGGATGGATTTGCCAATGACAAAATGGATTTACAAGGTAGGATTCGCGAGCTTTTTAAACGCGACGCGCGATATAATGTAGCCTTGGAGTAGCGCGCTTCGTTTTCTCTCCAAATAAGAGTATCTCGTTATTTCAGCTGAAGATGTTCAGCAGGAAAGCGAATATACCGAACATTATGACATTGCGACCCAAAGACATATGGACAGCTTAAAGACCGAGACACCTCACGAAAAGGATGCCATTGGCATCAAGTCGCAGCAAGATTCCCAGATGTCCCCCAAAAATTTGGAAACGTACGATTTAAATTAAAGCGATCTAAACTAATATTAAAATCGGAATAAGTTCGTCAGGATGTCGAGATAATTATTAGCATTATGATTGGCTTTTCGATAATCCAAATCGCGTTCGAAACGAATTCCTTACGAATCAAATAATCTTGAAGTTGCCAGATATTTCGAAACGCCATATTCACGTCAAAACATTGCTAGCGGTAATGCGTCATCGTTTATCTTCAGGTATTTTTTTTTTAGTAGTCTTATGTTACGTCAAAAGCTTCGGCGACGCGTTCATCTTGCCAATTGCATTTTAATGAATTCCCGATCGAACGTAGAACTTTCCCTTTTTCGATGATATTATAATAAAAGTTCAACATTCCACTCTGCAGCAAGTGCCGAGAGGCTGTGGCGCTCGCCAAGTCTGAATCGGCGCTCTATCAATGTCATACCGACCAGAAGGTGGACGAGGAAACGCAATTGGCGACTCCTCCACGACCAGGTGATCCCTACATCCACTTTCTCTCCGTATTTACTTATAATCAATTTTTCATCATTACTTTATACCTGTAATCACTTTTTTTTTATAAGGTAGTCCTTACTTTTTCCTCGAGCAAAAGTTTCAGCTTCCTAATTAAGAGCTCGTTTTAATCTAACTCGTAGCCACCGTATAAAAAACCAAACTCAACATTTTTTTAATACACTTTTACATTATTATTTTCACTATATTATCGTTTAATCGTGAAGTCATAATTTTTTATGAGGCATGTATTTAATTGCAGTCGTTGGATGTGTTTTTGTAATAGGAACTATCGCTGAGCGCGAGCACAAAAAGTGGGAAAATGCGGCCCCGATCGAGAACAATCCGTACAGCGAGCAGAGCATTCAGAAGAGACTGTGGGAGAGACAGTACTCGAGACGGGCCTCCGATATTCCTGGGTAGTGCTAATATAAAATATGCGAATTCTATCGTCAAATCAGATCTACAATCGCCACGTTATTCCCTTTAGTATGCACGCCGAATTGCCAAAGCCGACCACGACGGAGCTGGAAGTCGTATTGGCGCCCAAGGAACCAGATATAGCACGGTAAACTTTACGAGTCTTTTTTACTCTCATCATTAATCTCGATATATTTTTCATCTCGCGCTCTTACGGCGCTATGCTAATGTCAGGGTTGCGAAACGTAACGTCTGCCGATTTTACGATGCTAAATATTCATCGAACACGTCGGTCGAGTCGGGACACTCTTTAATGCCATACACTTGTTCTTAGGATTTTCGAATATATAGATAATACGTCTTTCAACCGTTTCGAATAAACGTCCGCTCGGTATTCTTACATTTATCCAGAATTCAGACCCAAAGCAAATTACTTTGAACAAATTAAATACATCATTGCGAATAAAACGATTATCCGCTATTCTAAACTGCATTAATACAACTCGCGATACTTAAAATGCCTAATTTTCAAACTAGTATCTCCTCACTTCGTACGAAGCAAAAGTCCAAAGTTACAGAAAAAATATAAAACCTACTAAACGAGGTATCCTACAAATACGTGCATCCATCCTAAAATTCGAATACTCTAGTAACACCAAAAGAAGTAACGTCGAAATATCGCTGGCGCAGGTTTGGCAGGGACTACTACATCAACCACTCGAAATCGGCGAGCGGCGAGAAGCTGCGAAGATCCACGGCGTCGATCTCGAGCAGGCCCAGCAGCTCGTTGTCGCAACGATCGAGCTCGACGGGCCCCGATCACGAACACCAGGTGAGTTTCGAGCTCGAAAGATTCGAGGAGGCTTCCCTGCGCGGCAGCCTCCATAGATGGAGCTATCGCGACCCCCAGGCCAGCCCAAACTTCGCGGTCAACCCCCTTCTACTCCACCTGGAACTCGGTGAGAAAAGCGGGCTCACCGAGCAGACTAGCACGGAGGGAACATTCCGTTCGAACCAAAAAATCCCTGGATCGTCCTCCGCTAAGAACTTCGATGTTACGAGGGAAACCTTGAGAACCCTGAAGAATGAGAGAACGAGGGATGATGAGGCGATCGGGATGGAGGATGGAGGTCGAAGGATGAAAGACGCGTGCGAAAAATCCCAGGAGGAAGCTCGTATAGATACGTTGGAGAAAACGAATGTTGCATTCAGAAGGAAATTAATATCGAATGCGCTGAGTAAGGAAGCTTCCGCGTCGAAGATGGAGGTTTGGGACCAGTTTGAGGAATCGGAGGATTCTGAAGTTCGCGACATCGTTCCTTTTGCGTTGAACGAGTCTCTTGAGTATGTCGCTTATAATCCTTTGTACGAAGATCTACTCAGTCCTGGATACAATCCAGCGGATCGAGATTCGGGGATGTATTCCATGGATTCGAGCGACATGGACGCCATTAAGGAGAAAGGCGAGGAGCAGAAGTTTAGTTCGACTTTATTATGTCCGCGCAAAGGTAATCCCGAGGCTAAGGAGAATCAGATTCTTTCGATAAATGGTAGGAGATATTGGAACACGGGGGGCTATAAATACCACACTTTCGGTGGCATAAGAAACACTCGTATCGACGTGTCGAACGATGAATCGGAAGAGGAGCATCTGGATCCTCGGCCATTGAACGATTCGGCTTCACTGGGCGCGTCGGAATTTGCTGGATTAAAATTTCAGACCTTCGGTGGCATCAAGAGGGGCAGGAGGATCGATGGAAGAAGAATCCCAAGGTACAGAAATATTAAGCTACGAACACCTTTGCTGGTATTAAAAAATACGAAGGCAACAACAAAATCGGAAGCGGGGATAACGTTTTGGCAAAGTCACGATGGCAAGACCGAAGAGGTAATCCAGGAGTCCGAAATACTAGAGAATGACGGAGAAAGTGATTTCAATCCGGAGCACGATTGGGAGGACGAGGAAGACTGGACTTACGATAAAACTTCGATGTCCAATTTTAAGATGCGCGAGAGGCGAACCTCGAGCGATAGTATAAACAGATCCAACGATTCAAGCCCCCAGATTAACACTCAAACCAATACTCGAAACCGAAGGAGAAACGCTGAGAAACGAATGTGCAAAGCTTCGAGAAGACCGCAGAGGATGTCGAACGAAGACTGGCGGAATACGAATAACGCAGCTTCCGACGACGTTATAATGTCGAAGTTCCTGAAGGACGTTTCGAAGAGACCAAAATCTCGGCTGTCCACGGACGACGACTCGACTTATTCGCCAACAAAAAGGGAAAAATTGCGCTCCACTTCGAGCCATCGAAGAAGCCACATCGCGCAAGGAGGGATCGATCGTTCGATGGAGAGGCAAAATTTAAAATTGGAACCGCCCATCGTACCGGACGTCGTCGAGAGGAGCTTCGAAAGTTTGAAGGAACTGCGGGTATCCGGGGGAAGAAAGAGCAAGACGAAAGATCCGCCTCGTGTCAAGAAACAGGGGGTAAGAAGTTTAAACGACGTCACGATATGGTGAAGCGCCGAGTGACTTCGATGCAAATAGATCCGATCTGTTCGCCATGAAGCGGCTCGAGTGAGGATCGCTGCGAGAAGAAGTCAACGCGCTTTCTCCGTGTTTTCTCGTGCAACGAGCCGCGATCCTCGTGACGTTGATGGGTATATAACGAACGAGTACGTACTCAAAGGTGCGCGAAAGAAGTGTTCGCGCATCGGTAACCAACTTGTACATCCCTTCGCACACGGCGAAAAAGGGCGATGCTCGTTACTCAAGAGGGAGGGGAAAAAACTGGACCGTGAAAGCAACTGCGTGCCATATTTCTATAGACTGGTAACATCCAAGACGAGCTTCGAGATTCCAAAGAAGAGGCGTGTAATGATCCTGGCAAGAAATCGAGGATATACGCGTTCCTTATAACGGCATAGGAGTGAAGCTGAGCAAGAAACACCGATCCTAATGCCGCTCGTAAAGTGAATGGTGTCGTATAGACAAGCCGATTGTGATTCAAGGTGCCATCTCGTCCGAGATCCAACGATTAATCTCTTTTGTACATTGTCGGCACGAGCAACGATCCATTGCCTCTGCTATAATTAAGAATACAGTAAGAAAGTGTATGCGCACGAATCGTTGTTCAAATATAAACTGGAAAGGAATATGTTCCACTAGCATTTAGTACCTTACCGATCGATTATAGGAATTTTAAAGCTAGGTAGAAGATTCGAGGAAGTATCGATCACGATGGACGTACACGATCGTGCGTTTTATTATTTGTATCGGGTTATCTGTCTTTGGTATAAATGCATGGGAGATTATTGGTGCCGGTTCTTATCGGATGTCGCTCTTATACTCTACAAGTTTCTGGAATACTTTGCTCGTAGATACGTGCACGATCGATATCTATGTGTCCATACTTTAATGTTGTACTTTCATGTGTACATAGTTTCACGTAAGCTGTAAAAAAACACTGATAGAACGTGGTCACATTCTGTTTCCGTTAGTACCAAGTTGATCTATGCACATTGCACATGCATGAATCCTGCGAAATCGATATATTAATCGGTAAGTACTATTTATAAGCCTTCCGATGCATGTTGAACTAACATAGGATTGCACATTTTTCCCCGCGCTTCACGAGTAAGACACTTTTGAGCCTCGTCGAACTGCACGAATTACAATAACAGCCTGTATATAAAAATAATGTGTACAAATGAGAGAATGGCAAGAACTTTTCTTCTAAATCACGTCCCTATTTCTTCTCCCTTAGACACTCTATGAAGTCAATTTTATATCCCATCGATCACCCTTTCCTTCGATTCCACAAGTTATGCCTCCATTTCTTCTTAATCTCAACGCCACATTTCTTACAAAAAATGTTAAACAACGAATACACATATGCTTTTTGGAGCACGCTGGTCCCTTTGTATCGCACAGCCTCTGCGTGAATTTTCTTCGCTTCGATACCTCGAGTACTAACGCAATTGCACGCAGACTTGAGCTTACTAACGCACACGAAAAAGAAGGATGGTAAAAGAATCGCGTAAACATTCCTGGTTAACCGCGATCGTTCGTGTTACCTCGACGATCTCTCTGTTTCAGGAAGAGATACAGTACAAGGAGCCCGAGTCGCCAACCGACAGGAACATCGACGTCAAAACGAAGGTAGCCAAGTGGCAGAGGAACAACGTCGAGGCCAATTCCTATCAATCCACCATCGCTCGTAGGGCAGATTCGCCAACAGCGGCCCAGACGAACAACACGGACAACAACGAAGCCAAATATCCGCGGAAGAACGAAGTTTCGCGCGGCAGTAAAAAGGTCTGGGACGATCAGAGGGTCGAGGAGCTGCTCGAGAACGAGAGGAAGAACAGCAAGAACGAGATGAACGCGAAGCTGAACAATCAAGAGAGCAACTACGACGCAATGCTCGAGGGTAGGAAGTCGTACCAGGACGAGAACCAAAGAAAAATCCGGCGCATAGACCTGAAGGCGTACGGATTCGAGAACGAGTTCTCCTCGAGCAACAAAAAGGCGACGAGGTCTTCCTCCCAGAGGGTGGTCAACAAGCTGGACCTCAAGTCCTTCGGTTACGACGGCGGCCTGCGCAGGACGCAGTCGAACAATCACTTGGAGAGTATCGTCAACGAGGAGGAGTTCCGACCGAGCGTCCTGAGGGCGTCGAGCAAGTCGAATTTGAGTCGTTGCAGGGGCTACGAGAAGGTCAACGATATGGAGCAGAGGCGAGCCTCGAGCGGCGATAACAATATGATCGAGAATACAAAGGAGACTCTGTGCAAATTACAGGCCGACACGGTGCAGTACAGTACGTTCGGGTCGTTGACCGCCGCGAAATCAGTGCCAAATATTTCTAAGTGCGAATATTACCCCATCTCCGACAAGGTCAACGAGACCAACGATCTTTTCGCCCTGCAAAACTCGTACGAGCGCGAAGTCAATGGACGGACGAAGCTCGAGAATGGCGGGCCAAATTATCTTTCCAAACCTGTGAAATACAACGGGACGAGAAATGGCGATGCCGGTTTTAACGGACACGCGGTGGACGAGACGGAGGGAAATTCGATCGAGGGAGATCAGGTGGACGGAGCCGTCGATCTGAACGAGGAGGCGACACTTAAAACGATCAAGAATTCTGAAGTGGCCGATAATAATAAGCTACCTATGCCGTCGGTCAGGAGACTCGCGGAGGCGTTCAACAAACCACCCGAAACTGTGCCGGTTCCAGCACCACGGGTAATTATATAACTATTACTATGTCTTGACGTTCGATAGAATTTCTAAATTCACGTTGCTTCGAAATTAACGATTATCGTTTCTGTGTATCACACGCACGATGGTCAATTTTGATAGAACTTCGGGAGTTTTCTATATCCGATAACGATTAAAAACGAAGAATATTCTACCACGTTTTGTAAGGTCTAACGATCCGAAATACTGCATATATTCGTTCCTAAAATATAGTAGTTATAATTAAAAAATTCCAAATACCTTGGTAGATGATCGGATGTTTGTCTGCATGCAATAGTGCACACGTCCACTCCATATCCATCTTCTGGTCTATCTTCTCGTAATGTTCGTCATTATAACACTAAACGTCTTTTCGCACCGGTACTATCGTCATTTGCCTTAATATAATCGCGCATAACAACACATCCCACGAACATGATCGAGTTATGTCCGTGTCACAATGTCGACGCACCTCGTGTTGCGCGTAATAATAACAAGACCACACACGTCGAAGGATATCGCGACACTGAACAAAGGACAATGGGACCTCCGATATCCCCCCTTACAATTCTCGTAGTTAGAGTGGGGATTTACAAAGATTTAAGGCGACGGATTTAAGGCGCATTTCCCGATATGTACTCCGAAAATTTCACCCCCCTATTTTCGAACGTTTAATCCCTTTATCGGGCGGCAATGAATCGCGACAAGTCGCTCTTGGTGACGGCTCAGAATACGATTTTATCAAATTCTCCTTTTACAATTTTATTTAAAATATGCTTTGCATGATATTACATTCATGAATATATCGCTACACGTAAGTCGCGTAAAAGTATAGCAATAAAGACCTATTAAAGGAATTGATCATTATAATGATCATAATCGTGTGTAATATATTATTATTTAGGCTTGAAGTAAAACATAAAATTTTTCAGGCGACCAAGGCGAGCGGCATTTTAAAGGAGAGATCCTCGACCCCGGAGGTGCACATAATCGAGAGCCCGCGTCAGATGCACAGCCTGACGGCCAGATCTCTGTCGAAGAAATTCCGCGAGGGACTCCGTCAGATTCCCAACAAAGTCACGTCGCCGCCCGCTAGTCACGTCATCATGGAACGCACGAAATTGGCGGAGAATCAAACGGAAGTCGTGCAATCGAACGGGGAGAACGCGTCGAACGACGTCAACGTAATATCTCCTGGCAAGCTGAAATCCAATATAATATTCTGGGAGCAAATGCAGAAAAGGAGTTAGGCGTTTCATCGTCGAGTTATCGGACGATCGAAACCTCCGATAGCGGATTAATAAAACCGTCGATGGATAATGTACCTCGTAACAACGTCAGGAACGTTTATTTAGAATGTTAATTTTTTGAAACGCACGAGAGAATTTTCGACGGTTTTAGGAAGGATACGCTTGCAACGAATGGACCATTGTTTTGTATCGTTTTATAAAATAAATGTATTTAAATCGACTATAATTCTGTACGGACACTTTACTCTTATGGATAATACACGAGCTTATATCGGACAGGAGTATAGGGGTGCTAAGTGAACTTGTCTGTTTTTAACTTTTTTATTATGTTAAAAAAAGAATATCTGAATTAAAAGCAGAGTAGAAAATCATAAATAATCCACGTTGAGTCGAGTTTCCATCCTTGCTGGTTGTAAGGATGTGATAAAACTTTTGGAGAATGTGGTAAACGAGCAGCACATATATCAAACGACGCGTATTCACCGAGAAACGTTTTTTAGAACGACTCAAAATTGTTCTCACAAATTAGCGGTTTAACTTCTTTAGTGGTATCGCTCAATAACAGCGATGACGTTTGCGTGAAACAGTGTGAATGTGATCGCATTTGTGCCAAATGACACCGTTTTGTCATTAGCCAAAGAAAATATCCTGTACAGTTTCTTTGGGACGTGTAAACCACTATATCTCTAGACTAACAAATTTCCAAGTTAGGTGAACATAATATATATCGCATGTATAAAAAAAATATATATATATATCTATACATACACACGTATATATAAGCCGTCACTTTAACGTCTTAACATTGTGCAAATTATTATTGAATGCAGTGAATAACAAATGTGTATACTATAGTATTTATTATTTATTATCGACTGGATTTGTACACACATGTATGTCAAATGTATTATCTCGCGTATTCCATATATAGTACGTTGAAATTTGTAAAAAAATATTCATGTTTTTATCGTGATGTACTTATCGTTGCATTATCAATAAATGTTAGATTATACCGTAACAATATCCCACGCATGTTAATCACTTCGTTGAGAGCCTCGGCATGCTATCGAGACTCGTATGACGAAACTTCTCGCCGAGATAAACGAATAAATACTCTGCTTCGTTTCTTTGAAGAAAGATAATGATGGACAGGGACTTCAACGGCTTTACGGGATGGATAGTAAAAGCATTTGCATAGTAAAATTAGCGTACATATATTACAGATAGGTTTTTACAACTTTTTTTTTTTTGAAAATATTGCCTTACGGCTAACATAAGATCACAGTGCATATTATCAAGCTCCGTTTCGCGGTACTCGACGAAACCAGCGATAAGCGAGGGCCCGCGTAATAATCTAAAACCGTATGATTTTCGTGTGTGCACAGGTATTAGAAGAATATATGTATGTATATAAAAGTTTTGCTTGAGGTATCTTTAGCATTGTTCGATATATCCGCTCGACGAACACGAGCAACGAAGCGGTCCTCTCAGTAATATATAGTCCTGGTTTTGTGAAATGGCACACTTTCTAATTGTCGAGCGTTCCTTCGCCGATAATCCCATAGAAAATGATCGATCAAAATAGCGTTAATGTCGGACTCTTTCAATTCCAAATTGGGATAGCGTTTGATCAAACTCTTAACTTCGTCGCGCACACGCTCGACGACCTCTATCGAACATCCACGAATTTCCACCTCCTCCATGCTCCCGTTTTCTAACTGAATATCTGCAAATCCGATCAGTCCAATAAGCATGATTATACGCATTCGTGCGTCCCGTTAAATCGATCCAACCTTAATTCGTAACACTTACTCGATTGCAACATACTCAACAGGGGATTGCTGTATCGAATTGCTCCGTAGTGCAGGAGAACTTGTGGAATACGATAGTCCGCAAACATAGTTATATATTCGATGTCGTGAAATGCGCCCAGGCCCTGCCCCTTGTAGCAAGCCCAGATATCGCCGATCAATATCTGAGCTCTTTTGTAGAAACTGACTGAAATTGACGTTCGACATTGTATCGCGCTAATTGTCCATAAGTTTGCTAAGATCGCCGACTTTGGACGACGGTAATAAAAGGACACCCACCTCTGTGGCCCTCGTATTCTGCCTC
Organism: Ampulex compressa; assembly: GCA_038496175.1. Lineage (NCBI taxonomy): Eukaryota > Metazoa > Arthropoda > Insecta > Hymenoptera > Ampulicidae > Ampulex > Ampulex compressa. Next base: position 35,862 of record JBCFXI010000170.1, read on the forward strand.
ATCGCGGAAAGAGTCGAATTCGTTCACGATAAGCTTAAGTAGTTTTTCTGCCGAACCAGCACACGATTTCACACACTCAACGAATGTACCTATGGTAAAGTAAAATTTGATAATGTCTGCCGTTCTCTGCCTTGGATTAATATTTTTTGTCTCACGTTTTTTTTTTATTTCTTCCAAGGATATTAGAAAATAAATATGCATTAGATCAGGAATTTTATCGTCTCAATTATTTATAATGATAAAACAAATTATATAATATTTAAATATTTTAGTATATATATATACGTAAAATAAAGCGTACAGAAAAATGTTCCAGATTAAAAATGAATACCTTGATATTTCTCCAATAAAACTTTCCCCGCCTGCTGTAAGTTTTTTACCCGCTCGTCTATGAGCGGAATTTGAGTTTCGTTATCGTCACCACGAAAAATACTTTCTGCCTCATTCCGCGTTAGCACCGTATAATATCTGGGATCCACCATAGGCTTTCCTTCCTGTTTAAAGTATTACAAGCACGTGAAAAAAAATTAAAGCACGATTCAATTCTCGCTACTCGCACGAAATTTGTGTTAAACTTAATGAAACGTGGAAACAGAACGATGTGGACAAAGGAATGAAGGCAGTTAAGCGCCATGGAAACATAACGTTTTACGTGAAAAATTTGATGAACTATTCGTATAAATTAAACGATATATGTACGCATCGTACTTCTGTGAAATTCATCATCGGATAATTGGAATTTTGAAAATTAATCTGCAATATGACTCTAAAACATAACGAACATAAATTGAAAATAATGAATCTGAAAAGACCTACGTAAGCGGTTACTTTATTTCTAATGACTTTTTTTAATAAATAATAATTTATCAATCCTTTATTTTCGAGAACAGTACGCTGGATAAATTGATCGAAAAAATTCCCCACCCAAAGGGAGCAGTACCGAATTTCGGATTACCGAAATGGAAAGTAATGCCTTTAGAGTCCAAAATTCCCATGGTACCTGGACCTAAGAACGCTTATAATTTCACGCGACGTAAAATCGGCCAAAGTTTATGGATTTCTCCACGAAACGCTAAATTCGACTTAAACGATCCATACTGCTACGAAATGCGATTCATGTACAACTCTCTACACGATAGGCATTTAAAATCCTTCTTTAAAAAATCACACAATGTACAACATTTAATAAAATTCGGCCTTGTCACGGATAATTTAGATGCAAAATGTACATTAAAAGATTACAACATGTACAGAAAATATCTAACAAAACTACGCTCCGATAATATAAAGGAAGAGTTAAAAAAACGAAATCTGTTATTTATAGAAGAAAAAGCCCTTCAACGTGCCGATCAGCAAGCCAAGAAAGAAAAGGACAAGTATGATAAAAATTTACTGTTCCATAGAAGTTAATGCTCAATGGTGATATAATTAAACTATGACTATCTTAGATTACAGGAAAAAGAACGAATAACCGATGCAAGTAAATCGATTAAAGACAAACGTAAGTTGGAAGAAAAACTAAGAATTGAAGAGCAACGAGATAAAATGCGAAAAATGACGCAAAGATTAAAAACACTGAAACGTGAACAACAGCAAGCTTTAAAATTGCGAAGTGCTAAGAAGAGGGTCAAAGCAGAGTATGTTCAGCAAAGACTCAAAATCGCGGCTGAAATTAGAAGAAGAAAGATCATAAAGACCATAGTTGAATGGAGGAAAAAAGAAAACGTCCGAATAAAGAACAGAGACAAACGACTTTTACAGGAACAAGAAAGAAAACGGGAGATCGTTGAAAAAAAGTATAGACAAATCTAGTTATTTAATATCGTGCCAATAAAAAAGTAAATGGTTTATAAATAAATAAATAAATAACGAAATATTACATAGGTGGGTAATAAGACAAGCGTTTCAAAAACAACAAATAGAACAGGAACAATTTTTGCGGCAACACATGGATACGCGGCGAAAGCAATTTATAGAAAAATATAATACGAAAATAGAGAAAGAAAGAACACGAATGAAAAGTAAATACTGAAATATTTTTAAAAATGTACTAAAAATTATTTTTAATTGCATAAATAATTTTATTACTTTTTTTTACAGAATTATTGGAAAAAATAAAAATTTTTATGAGATGTTACATAGCTAGACATTTGCCAGGACAGGTGGAAAGAATCTGTTGCAAAAAATATTTGCACGCAGATGTGGTAGTTTATTTAAATAATTATATAATTATAATAGTTATACATATTTCTATGAGAAGTAATAGTAAATTTAAAATACCCACTATATATAAATTACTTTTTAGAACCAAACTGGAAAAGAAGATAAAATGTCATATGTACCAAAGTCTGATTTAGCATCGATATCATACAGGAAGAACAAGGTAAGGGCTTTACAGCATTTGTGGAAAATACATTCTATCATCTAATAACGTGCGATTTTATTTTCTGCAATTTATCTACTAAGAATTTTTTTGTAGAAGAGCAAGAAAGTTTCCTTGGATATGAGAACGAACACAAAACAAAAGGGTAAGAATGAAAAACAAAACAGAAATCTCAATACTGAGAAAGATAACGAATCAAATGGACAATAAGAGTGATCTAGAAAAGACTCTGTTAGTACACGATGTCAAAAACTCTTTCTCAAATATAATCCAGAAAGCTCAATATGCCTGAGAAAAAGACACACAAATTATTGAATAATCTCCACAATCAGAGATTATCAAAGACAAATACAAATACAAGATATTTAAAGCTAGTCGACAGTTCAGAAAAGCACACTAATTACAAGCGCTATCATAATATTTTTTATATATTCCACAAAGTATCATATTAATGCTTATGAAAATAACGCAGGATTTAATACAAAATTAATTCTATTTTAACAGAATGATATAATTATTAAATTATGATGTTACTTGATACTTACGTCTATAGCCCTTTTTATAGCCGCACATAACGCAAAATATCCAGTTTGACCATTCACCTTCCATTTGTTGATATCTCCTGGACTCCAAAATGAGAAATTTAATGCGTCTACCACAAAAATCCAATCTATAGCCCTTACATCCTCGGCGTTGGGATGAAGTTCATGTTGAGAAAAGTTATTTACATGGATTGTGTGATTCTTCAAACCTTCTAAAACCTGTGCATGTAAAAGTTGATGACAAGCTAAGATAAGTTAAGTTTACAATAAATATGAACAATCAGCAAATGAATCAGAATTGTACGTTTTATGGAATTCAGAAAGAAATAAATATCTTATCTTAGCCATTAATGTTCATGAGCTTTTAAATATTTAACAGAGTAAAAATTATGCTACAAGGTTATATCCTATTATTTTACGAAACACATGTTTAATCGTTTCAACTGAACTTTATCTTGAATTTCCAATATACAAAAATTTAAAGCAAAGATATTGTAAAAGAATCGGTAGCTCACCGCACATGCCAAATTTTTTACGCCTTCCTCTTCGATGAAGACGTATTTTGCTAGCCTGGCTATTAGTTTCGCCGATTCCCTCGGCATCAGAGCCATTTTCGCAAGAATTATCACAGACGGTTTAAGTGATGCCTAATCGCGATTAATGTCAAAGTAATACTGTATCACCGCATATGCGGTAAACACCCTACTTTTGCCTACACTATATCACAGCAATGGTGCTCAATCCTACAAAGTGAACGAGTAACAAGTGCCTGCAAATAATATCAATATATTCTTCAAAATAGAGCTTTGTAATTTCAAACCTTGCATTTTCCTCCAATAATGACTTTGTTTCTTCTAATAGTCGTTATTTTTACTCGCCATTCTATTCGACAATTTGCACAAATTTGACTTATCGTAAATTACTCGTTAATACCGATGGAATGAGTATCCTTATCCCCTCCACAGGGTAGAGTTGGTCACGTAGTACCTGTGTGCGTCACGTGACATTCGACGGCTGCTTAGCAACGAGAATGTTGTACACAAACATGGCCAGTAATGTCAAAACTTGGCACGTAGATGGTCGTTTTGTCTCTCGATGATGCGCGTGGATGGTTATTCTATCATTCCCTTATTGATACGCTGACTGGTGAATTCTTTTTGATTTAAGGTAGGACTATAATTACGTCATTGTTCTCTCACTAGTGTTCGATAGGTTTACTTTTAGGCGTAATGCACGTTGGCACATGGTACCACGGTTGTTTACGTGAGATAGACGCGTGCTTCTCATAGAACTAAATGTAGTAAAAAAAGTTTCCCTCAGAAACTATAGTAAAATGATTTGAATATACAATCTTTGTAACGATGGAGTTTTCATAGTATTTTTAACTCTCTGTAGTTAAGGTTAAGCTTAACAGTATCGAAACGTTGTACGGTGTGCTCTTTCACTATTATCGCTGTTTGCTCCTATGAAACATGCAATTGATGGCAAATTTATACAAAGCATTTCAATAAAACTAGTGTAATATAATTAATGGGTGTTTTTCTTTCCTTAAATCTTACCTTGGTTGGATATATCACACGATTTACATTAAAAATATAAGTGATAATGGATACATGTAACTAATATAAAATGATTTAGGTTGATGAGAAATTACAACATACATACATGTATAATTAATACCACATGGGAACTAACTTAAACTATATAGCATACGCAGTATACAAAATAACGTAAGAAGATAATATTTTTGTACCTTGAGAACAAAAATATAAAGTGTCATATCACTTTATTTAATCAATCATAACATTTAATAATACATAATTTAACCGATAAATGTATTCTGTGTTTAAATTTTTACATAAGGACATACGTTTCTTAGTTTACGATACACTCGATTGTAGGTAATACCTAATTTCATTATCATAGGCAACTATTTTCTGTAGAGTTTGATAAGATTCGAAACTTTAACATTGCACTTGTAATTTACATACGTAACACAAATTATGATGCTTGATTATGTGCGACCGTATTTACATATAAATTTTAATTCTTATGACAATTACTACAATTAACATTTCACATTTTGTCGTTGACCATTCTGTTTCTTTCTTTCCCTCGTAACTGCTGCTTCTTACATTAAACTGTTAAATATATGCTTTGTTGAAAGAATCCCTCCAAAGTTATCAAACAGTATAGTTAAACAAAATATTTTGAATTACGATGTAACTTACAAAGTATGAATAATATTACACACGTGTTTCGAATCCTAGTGTATGAAGAGTCAAATGGTGGTGCGCTTCATCGCATTCATTCATTCAAATAACATATGTACATAATACCTCCTCAACGTAAAGTGAACAGATTAAGGCTCCAGCAGGCTATAGGCTACATCCTACAATGTACAATGCATTATGTACTTTGTTAGTTTTCGTTTTCGCGTACATGTCTGGCTGTGTAATGTGTGGTAAGCGATAGCACCAGAAAATTTTTTGTGTTTTCTACTCGATTCAAAAGATTCGTACATTAACTACAATATGATTAACACAGAAACCAAGTTGCAAGGATTAACATTTATTTTATTCAGTATTATTAAACTTTGCAACGTATCTGCTATAATAGACATACTTATTATAAAACAATACATCTTAACAAAAATGTATAAATTTATATTTTATGAAATATAAAGTTGGACAAAAAATAGTAGGCCTTGCCCACCGATATTCGTTAAGAATTATTTCATCCTTTGTATATTTTGTGTATTGAATGGTATGAACACTTACCGGTGTTCTGTACCAGATTGCAAATTGATGGTAGATACACCTATTTCATTTGATACTATATGTTTGACATCACCTGTGGCCCCAGCATGCTATATTCAAGAATAGCACGATAACCAATGTGGTATTATTCAATTTGAAGATATATGAGATGTATCATTGTGCTTTTTAAGGTTTACAAGGCTTAAGTGTTACAAGAAACTTGATTATTGTGCAATCAATCAATCAAACATTTAGCTTCTACTAACCCAAATGCTTTCAATTTACGCTTTCATTGAGTCGACCAAATGTCCAAGTGTTAGACAGCAATCTCAGTTCCACTGTGCTGTATTATATTTCGATTATAATAATCATGATAACTATATAATAAAAAACAAAGCTATTGAGTCATGAGAGCAATTTTTGTTTTGACTCAAGATTGATATAATAAACTTAGGTACATACTTGATTCTAATTAGCAATGAACCATTACACTCTGGGCAAGCTATTTTGGAGTCAATTTATAAGTTCATTCAGAGGTTATCCACAAAACAGTAACTGGAATAACTAATTTGTGCTAATGGATCAGGGAGATATCATTTTATAAGTATTTATTTATAAATATTATTCCTCTTTTTCAACCAAGCAAGCTTGAAGACATAAATTGCACAGTTTATTTTTCTAGTTAATTAAACTATTTACTAGATGAACTCTGAATGAAGTCATTCAAATGTATAGCTTCTAAACTCCATCGTAACTTTGATTTACACATGATTCTAGCAGTTCAGTATGGTTCAATGCACAAAGTTCAATCCTAATTGAATCATTTGTATAAATAAATGGCCAAGGTTCCCCGTTACCCCAGGAATGCAAATAATTGAATATAAGTCATTTTGTTAATCAATATCACCCATTAATCAATTAAAAATTAACAGATATATTTATAAATCGCTCTAAGTACTGTAGAAACAATGCGTGTTACGTTAACAAAGATGGGTGTATTTTACACAGCATCTATATCATAACTTATATTTATACTTCAAAAGACGCAATTTATGGAAGAATTGTTTGCCCCATCCAAAAAAGGAAATGTAAAGCAGCAAATATATATATATATATATTGAGCAATGGAAATTTCCAAACATGCAGAATACATTTTCTGTTATTAAATAAACCACGATTGTGTTCAAATGACTATCTTTTTTTTTTGGAGCAAGTGATGACTATGAATTTGTTATCCTCCTTTTTTTTTTATTGCTTTTACTTGTAACAAGATACAGTTAGGGGTCCAGAGGAGCCTTGAGTGGCATGCATGAGTCTCAGTCGAGTATTTCTAACCGAATGTTATATAGCACTGTTATATTTGCTCCCATGCACATCACACCTCCAGACTTCACCCATGCAGCAAAATGCGCTTTTTAATTATTTCTCTTAATATTATATTAAAAAATCTATTTCTATTGACTTTTAAGCTCTTTGCCAATACTGTACGATACAATTTTGTTCCAGTCAATTTTTGTTCGCATAACAGGTAATTGCCTTCGTAGGGCCTTAAAAGTCGTATCGGACATTGTTTGATAGTTTTCTGAAATTGCGGTTTGATAGTCATTTTCCGATTCCTCGACAAGCCGTATTAATTCCTTCGCCGTCTCTTTCTCGTTCGAAATTTGTAAGCTTTCTTTTACTTCTTTGCTACTGACCAGTTGTACATTACCATCTTCATAGTAATGAACTTGTACTTTCAAACTACCTCTCAGTTCCGCACTTCCTGAACTAGGACTAAAACTTACAGTCCATACTGAACGCCAACGTCCATTCCAGAAATTTTTAGGTTGAAACTGATGATCTTCTATGCAGGCAGTTAGTGTAATATTACCTGGATAAAGATGGAGATTAAGGTTCATCCTTAACTTTCTGTCTAACTATTATATCCTATATAAGCAATTTTGTGTGATTAGCATAAATCAAACTTGTACCTCCTAAATTTTTTCCAAAAACTGAACATGCACCATGTCTATAATGATTTTCAGTGTAAGTCGTTATTTCCTCTTGAAGGGCCGATCTCCAAGGCTCAGCTATAGCATCCGGTACATAAGCCTCGTAATCTTGCGCTTCCTTTCTAAGGTGGTCATATTTAAAACTCTGTTTACTGCGGGCATCGTAAAACCTTTGACCTCCCAAGTCATTGTGTTCCGTTATAAGTGCAGGATATTCGCTTCCCTCAACCTATAGAAGAAAGACAGTTACATTATTATCTTTCAATCTTAAAGCCTGTTTTCAGGTAACATCAAACTCAATTCAAAGAAGGCAATTAGTAATCGGGAGGACCAGCAATACTTTTACTCATAAAGCTATAAGCTTACACTCGCGCACGGTACGAGAATTCTACTTCACGAAAAAAAAATGTTTTGGCAACCGAATATATTTTTCACACAACAATATGGAGCGCAAAACCACGTCACAGAATATCTTCTCAATGTGTCAGTGCCTAACCTTATTCGACAAACAAATCAACCATGTGGCAAGCTATACCGCAGATCAATATCAGGTATCGGAAGCCTATCCTAAGAACCGACTATATTCTGTCCACAATTTCTAGATCGACCCACCTTACGAAGTAGTCAAAATTAACCCCACGCAGAGATAGGAATTTCGCCAATTATCTCGTCCAGATCTACAGAACTCAGACTACTCATATACTTTCGAGAGTATCCTCGATAGATGATTATAGAAATCAAAGAATGATCGCGTTCCAGTTTCGGAGTAACGTTAACGTCACCTGTCTAAACCGCGGACGCGTGTTGCCCAAATAGTGACATCACTATACACCGAAATACGATCCTACGCGTCCTCGGTTCGGCCGGTTAACCGACCGTCCAAAATCCCCGCAATCTTCTGGATACTATCACAAAAAATCTGAGAAGATCGTCGAAAAAGTCGATGGATGTACCTTAACAGGCGTGAGCTGATCCTTGTTGTATTGAGCAAATGCCCCGGACGCACCCTCCTTCAACAGGTTGTCGTTATTCAACAAGACCCTCACATCATTAAAAACCTCGTTGAATTCGCCCGGCGGTGAGTGCAATATAAAGTCCGAAACTATTCGTACTTTTTCTTGATCGGGAATCACATATCCGTCCGCCGCCATCTTACCTTTCCACTGGCACGCACACTCCGCGATGTCAAACCAAGGTTAGTGCAGTGCAGGTTGTACCGGCGTATTCGTAGCGCTGTCCCATATACCCGGTGACGCATCACAACGGGGACACGTAATGCTTCATAATCGACCTTGGAAAATACGCGAGGCAGGCTGGACCCTAGAAACCCTACGCCTTTGACGCGAATTTCACGCTGGCCTATAAACGACACTCAGAATATCATTGAACTTCGATAATATCTTTACGACCTATTAATGGTTTCGATTATCCGCGACTATCGCTTTTCACTCGAGAAACGCCTCCTCCGCGGATAACGATGTACCACGTTTATTACTTTCTACAAATATACCAGGGATATTCTTTGACGTTATTACGATTGTATGCGATGTTTCAGCATTGTTTCGTTACTCATATACACTAGTAAATTGTACTCACGCACACCGAGAATAGAGTGCGTGTTGCATATTAGTAATCGATGTTACTTTCTATTGTAAAGCATTTTTTTACGGAATCGAGGAAGTCCTTTATACGTGGTTTACGAGGTAGAGGATATATGCGAACGATTCTGATCGGGTTTGACGACGTTCCTTTCGAGATAACCACAGGCTCCTAACCCTTGGCGCATAAACCCTGGTCGTGTATTCGTGATCGGCCGACGCACGCTCACGGACCAGGCGTGGTTCCCGGACGCGCCGATAGCACGCTTTATCGCGATTATTTTTATCCGTTTGCTGATACTTTCGACGGCTATTGCTGTCGCTCTCGCGTAACGATCGCGCGCCAAAATTCGAACCGCACCACCACGAAAAAAAAGGGTGGGGAGGGGGCTTTCGAACCCCACTGTACCGCGCATTCGCGCCTCAAATCCGCCAACTTCCATATATGGAGCTCCTCCATGCCCCTCTCGCATAGATGCTGACTGAACTAGATAGGGAAGTAACGTTCGTCCCTGACCTCCGTCGAAAGTAGACGATTCCTGTACTATAGGAAGTTTAATTTAAATCGCTCGACGTGGAATGAAAGCTTATTCCACTTACGTCTTAGGAAATTTCTTTTTCAATTTTAAAGAATTTTACGATTCGCCGAATAAAGACGGTTGCTCGGTTTTTCCAGCAGCTTTATGTATTCACAGGCATATACATGCTTTCTTATTGCAAAATTACATATTTTGGGTAGCAAAGTAGATAAACTAAAATGACCTGTAAAGCACAGTATGACCTGTAGGGTAGAATAGTAATATGTACCCGTTATTTTAAATATACATTATATTAGCATGACTGTCAGCAGTTAAAGATGTAAGTTATATAGCGATAGAATAACTGAAAAGGATAATTAATTTTTTATAGCAAGATAACTTGTATAAATTTATGCGCCGGCCACATTATTTTGCGCGTTACTCCTGATGTAAGTTCGAATCTGGATATAACAATGTAAAATTTCCAAATTTCTCTTGAATACTAGCGGAAAAATAATGAAGAAATACAGAAATTCTTGAGACACCCTATATTTTTGCTATACACTCCGTAACTTGGGGCAGAGTAGAGCGAGGCCTTGGTCTTTCCAGGAACGTTTACCGTTATTCTGTGATCATTTACCTTTCCTCCAGCAGCTCTGCTTAATTTGAATGTCTTTTTTTATTTTTAGATGCCCGCCACAGCTTTGCACCGTCTTTCTTTACTTTGACGCATTTTTTGCACATTATCTTTTATTACAAAAAATAGCAACTAAGAAAAAAATAATGAATATATATCCTTTAGGGAATAGGATGGAATTTTAAAAAAATGGCGGACGATCCAAATCGGGATATACTGCCTGTTAGAGATGGTTCCTGCGTGGACACCTGTCGCAGTAATATCGGTTTGTATTTAGTTTTAAGTAGAAACACGCAAAAAAAATTATTTACTATCTTCGTAAAAAGACAATTAAAACCGCCACTTAAATCTCGTCAAATTTCTTAGTTAAAACCTCTTAACAGGCTTGAGTAGATCACGAATTTTCTGTGAAAATGCCATTTTTCGACAAAATATCGTAATTAGTAAATTTACAGTAATCTACTCAAAAAAAAAGGAAACAAAAAATACCTTATTCCCGCTACCTCCACGAATGTTTCTACTGTTTGGAATAATATTTATGTACACACTAAATACATGAACAATCTAAGATCCCAGAGAGCGTCATTTGGTATGCAAGCTCGACCGGTACCAGTTAGAGGACAAGTACTTGCGTCTGCTCGAGGAAGCGAACAGCGTAAAGAAATTGTCGAACTGTCAGGAGGATAAGATCAAGAGGCTGACCACGAAGTTGATGAGGCTCACGGCCAATCCGCGGACCTGCAGAGCAGCTCTGGACATTTCCGATGACAGAAGCAAAATAACGACCCTCGAACTCGAGAATACCAAGGCACGTAATCTATCGCGTGGACCGGTTATCGATACCAGACGCACTTGAGCTTGCGGTTTAATAAAACAATCCGAAATTTGTACCCTTCGTTTCCTTTACCTTCCTCCACTATATACTTGCATCGAGGATCCTCTGGATCAGCGGTTTACTTTACGACGATAGCAAATAATTGTTTATCCGATTTTTAGCTAAAGGATAAAATCTGTGTGCTGAGAAACCAATTATTGAGTCACACGATGACGGGTAGATCGTCCTCGAGGAGTCGAGTGCCCAATATAAGGCCTTCTTCCGGACGCGCGTAAGTGCAGCGGATATATAGGTGGTTCTACAAAAAAGGGCGGATTAATCTGGCTATTCATTTTCCCCGTACCGTGTATTATTCATCTTATTTGTTTAAAAATCAAATTTAATGATCGAAAAAGCCCGGTTTTCGATCGTGGATGTTTTATGTTTCCGCTTTATTTCGATGTTTTAATTTATCTTTCAAAGGACGTTTAGCATTGCTCGATCTATCAAACTAGCCGAAAAATATCGTGAGAGACGTGTAAAAAAATAATCTGGAGTTTATTTTGAATTACACCTTTTCGTAGAATCACCCAATGTGTGTAGCGCGGATGCATATCTCGCCGCTCTGATTCACTCGATGCGTCACGATAGATCATTCAGCCCGGATTCTTGTTTTAGTACGTGTCGAAGTGAAAACACCCGCGGCAAGCTGCCTTCTTGTCGATGCAATGTCGAGCCTAAGAACGACGATAGCGATGCGCACGATTACCTCGTCAAGATCGAGGTAATACAATCAACCACGTGTATTGGCACGATAGCCGGATGTACTTCATCACACGTTTCCTTGCACTTTCTTCGATCTCGTCGAATCGATTGTAATCTCACATTGGATTATTTTGATTGTCGGTTCATATATTGTATTCCACGTGGTATTGCATTATAGTTCGTTATTGCAACGGGCTGTTATTAATATTAAGACAGGATGGATCAAAATCAATTACGATGCAGAGTAAAAAATATTTATTATTTTGAGGATCACTTTGAAGATTTTTGTGATTGATAAAATGTATCTTTGAGATTATTAGAGATGCAAAAGAAAATATGGTGAATAACGTAGAGCAGAATATTATATCATCTCAAAAAAATAATGGCAAAAATAAACATTCCTCTCCCTTTAAGCTTTGTTAATGTATCTATTGACATGGATGGTATAATTTTTATTATGCATCGCAAATAGGAATTGGAGGCTGAGAAAAAAGAGATGGCATGTCGTACGGCACAATTAGAGAAGGAACTATCGAGCTATGCCATTAATAGCCAGAGGGAGAAAGTAATGGAGAACGTCGAGTATATAAAAGTCTGGCGGCAAATGAAGCTGCTGAACGATAAACTGTTAGCTACTCAGGATACAAACGAATCGCTAAAAGCGCAAATCAACGATCTAAATAGAGCTCTCGAGGAGACGACCAAGTACGTTTGTTACCTTAACTTCTAAGTTTTGCTTGTTTGTTCAGGAACAGAGTACATTGATTTGCACAGCTTTTCAAGCAAATTAAAGTACTTTTAAACTTATGCAGAAACGATAATGAGTTAATTAAATTTAATTTTGAAAAATCAGGAACAATCAGGACATAACGACGGCACTGATGACGGAGAAAATGCGAGTGGTCGAAATTGACGAGCAGATGCTGAAAGCAAAGGACTCCCAGCTTAGTTTGCGCGAAAAGGACGAGCAGATACGAGACCTGATGAACGAAATAAAAATATTACAGCAGCACAACAACGAGCTCATTGCCCTCAGTTCAAAATACGGCCAAGTGGAAGTGGAAAATGCGGAGCTGAAAAAAAAGATTACCGAGCAGATCCACGATCGGTGCAACTTAAAAACGGCCTTCAACACCGAGCAAGCACACATCGCGGCCCTGCAAACTACCAATGGGCAGCTGCTCGAGAAACTCGAGGAACTGCAGAAAAACATAGACACCTTAACCGTACAGTTACTGGTTAGTAAAATTTATTTTATTATACAGTCTGCTCTTCGTATTTCTTTTGATACTATTTTAGAGGTATATTTTTCATTTGACGATACATTGTCGAGGTAAAATGATCTACTCGTAACCAGGTATTTCTTTCAGTCTTTTCAGAGTAAGAAGGAAACACGCGACTTCCCCATAATAACACAAGTTCCGAATAAACAAACCGAGACCGAGAGCCCCTCTAGGCAAAATAGACGTGGCAGTTACAAAAGCACCGGTAGCCAGGTGGAGAAATGCAAGAAGTGTTGCGAAACCTTTGAGAAAATCGTGGAACTGGAGAAGGCAGTTAACACAGCTCGAGAAGGTTGTAAATTCACGGATAGAGGGGCACAAACGATGCAACCGGCGGAACCGACTCCTGTGAGCACCAAAGACCAGGGTACTTTGGTCATGTCACCGCAGCACGAGAAACCACGCTCGAAAAACCAATCCCCGAAGAAGCAAACGCCTAAGAAGCAACAAAGTGTCGAGCAGGAAACGAAGAATACTTTGACTCCGGAAAAAATGTTGAAGCTCTTGGACCAGGCTCAGATCAGTACGCCTCTAGAGGTGGCGAGAATAGGACAGAAGGACGCGACCAACAACCAAAATTATGGAACGATCTTGGATCAGAGGCACAGGCAAGTCGTCTCGCTCGAAAAGCTGCTCTTCGGCGACTCTAATTGCTGACGAACGGTTTGTCCGTTATATCTGTGGTCCGCTGTCTTATATTCATTAATGAAAGCGTTTTCCTTAATCGTCTTTAAAACGACGGGTTCTTTTGAACATAGAGCTATCGAAATAATTATAGCTTATATCGTGCCTTCGTATTTAATTTATTGAAGTTCGTGCCTGGAGAGGAATTTTGAGCATGTCGAATTGAGGAAATAATTGTAGACTTTATCGTGCCTTGGTATTTATTTTACCGAATATAGTTACCTGATAGGATTATTAGGTGTGTCGAGGAAAACCGTTCTTCCAGATGCAGCCAAAAGTAGTGTATATCGTGAATTCCAATTAATGGAAAAACCGCAGTAATTCTTCATATCTGTAGTAAGATAATATTGCTTGGGTGCTTCCAAAGCTTGTACAAAGTAGGGAATTCTGAACACGTATCGTGTGTCAGATTATTGTCGATAGACATTGAGAATAAAGTACGAGAAATGTAGATAGTTGTAATAACGCTATATTTCGATGGATTAGAAAAGGAACGGTTTAGACTACGCGCTGCCAAATAGAGTTGTATGCATGTGTCAAATAATAATTTTACGCGCTTTATTTCGATCGAAGTACACCAATAGACCTACCATGTAGTTATTCTTTTTTTTTTTTAATCGATGTATCGTGATGGTATTTTGGAATGTATTAATGTATCGCCATAATTTCAAGCAGCAATGTCCGTCTCAATATTTGTACTTGTGTTCAGTATCCCAATAAGAATCAACGATGGAAATATAATACGATCTTGAAATCACCCTTACGCATCCCCTTAATTCACTTCCCTTTCTTTATAACAATATACCTATTTTCATTTTTTTCTGCGACATTAAAAGCTTCCTCGAAAACAAAACCCAAATAAAAGCTATCAACATCGAACACCAATATTTCTTTATGAATCTAAAAATGGAACACTCTTACAGCGGTACGGAAACACGCTCGAAAAAATTTCAAGATAAATTAAACCCCACGCAAAGGAGTAAAAAACGTATACCTGAAAACAAGCAAGCTGCATCTACATTCAATACAGAATATCAATGCTTGGGAGAGACCAATAAAATTCTTTCGATCTTGCTCGATGTCCTCCGAGAGCAGTGTTCTCAATCCTGTTATCCAACAATACCCAACAAAATAACGACCATATATAATCCCACTTGGACTACAACATCCTTCAAAGACACCGATAACAAAGTCAATATCAGTAAATATGCAGGAAAGCGTCAGCATCCCGTGAACATAAAGGGAACTCGTTTCGAAAGTCAGCACCGTTTGATCGATCTGCCAAATCTCATCAATGGCAAAGAAGAAACACCGAACGGTTACGATTTTCTGCGAAAGGGTTGCGGTGCAAAAAAATTCTGCTCGAGTGTTCGCGATAAATCCAGTCGCGATAAGTTTCGCGGAAAGGAAAATCTGGCCGATAAAAGCGTGGAGCCGCAAGATTGCACTTGTGGAGAAGGAAAACGATGCTACTCGATTTATCGCGGTAGTCGTCGGTGTTGCGAAAAATGTTCCGAGCGATCGCTCATTATGTGCGCCAGCAACGACGTAAGTCTTCAGCAGGCGGACGGAGACCTCAACGAAGCGAAGAATATTGATGCACCATTGCGCGACTTAGATCTCGATTCGCAAGGATATACAAAACGCACGACGAAGTTGACGAAAGAAGTCTCGGTCTGCAGTTTCAACTGCATGAATAGTTGTCCAGATATTCGCAGTAATACATTGGATTCCTTTCCGCTGCTCATCGCGGATAATGAAGGCCTCATGGAAATTCATATCCTGAGCCTGCAGCTTTCATCTTACGTTAGTAATTTTTAATTAGAACGACAGTATAAAAACACGGAAGTTTTAAGATTTTTACATTATTTTACGACACGCTATCACGGTGCAAAATAAATCTAAGATCATATATCTTAATCAAAGTATCGAGTTGTGAATATAAAAAAATCATTTCTTCGAATATTTATGAGAAAATTTATATTATATCGTACATTAAAATCCACGGTTGTTTTCATCATTTTCGCATTTATCTTCGCTAAACCGACGTTAAAAAATATTAATATCTTTACGCTTTCGATAAGGCTCTGAGGATTCTATTCCGCGAAAACGACGCAAGCGACGTATCCTTGTTCCTAAGCTGGGACATTCCCGATCAAGAGACAACCCGTACTTTCGCAATGAGGTACCCCCAGCTGAACTTCGATTCTTCCTTCGTGTACCGCATAACGGACCTCTTCTCCTTCTTCGATCGCGTCCTGTCAGAATCCCTGATCTTTCGAGTAAACGTCATCCAGGATCGCAGCGGTGGATACACCATAGCCAGGGCAAGGCTCTGCATCAAGGACATTCTAGATTATCCCCAGAACAAACTGCATTACGTTGCACCGACCAACTGCATCCTCCCGTGCTACATGGGTGTCAGTTTTGGCCAAGTCTCACTGTGGGTTCGCTTGAGCTGCAATCTCGACAAACTGGAGGCTTTCAAGACTACGCACGGCCTGGAATCGCGAGCCGATCAAGAGGATTTCGACTCCGAAGCGTCGAGTCTGCCTAAGGAAATCGAATTGGCGGAAGACACCGCGGACTCGTCGATACAGGATTTCATGATGCTGAAGAAGGCGAGAAACGTAACCGAGGACCCGTCTAAGGACGTTCTAACCTCATTGAATAAAAGTAACGCAATAGATTATATCCGTCTGTGTCGCGAATCAGGGAGGAATGTCTGGACGCTTCGTAGGTGAAACTTTACCGAGAACCAGCGACAGTCCTGGACAACCGTCCATGGTGCAAAGCTCGTTGATCCTGGTGAAGGCCGCTGACAAGCAACCGGACACTCAGGAATCCATCTGTGAGATTTTTGAAGAAAGTCCCAAGGAAGAGGCGCCGGTTGGCGCGGATAGAGCGGCGGACGACGAGCACGAGACCTCCGACGAGGATCTCGATAAGGACGAGAAGGGAACGACGTGAGTCTTTCTGGATTTTTCCGCAAGTTTTCCTCGCTTCTCTGGAAGTGGCTCGACGCGATTTTTCCTCGCAAGTACTTGTAATGAGCGTTTCGATCAGTCGAGAGGCAGAAACGACGGGGGCTGGGGAGAAGGCGAAGGACGACAAAGGGGCACAGGCGGAAACCAGCAGCATAGCGGAGTTTAACGCACTTCTGTCCGACGTAAGATAAGTTTAGAACGTGTGTTTTTGTCGGGCGAAGATGCGCCTTCTCTACGGAACTCTCGAAAAATGTTCAGACCAAAAACGCCGACTTGAAAGCGGCCGCCTCGAGCAGCACGATCCGCGACGTGAGCGAAGTATTCTCGGATAAAAACTGGGAGGAGTACAGGCGGAGAACTTTGCTCGCCGCAACAAGTGCACGTAGTTACGATATTGATTTTATGCAACGACGATCCTCTCGAAATATCGCGTCAATATGGGGCAAAAGTCGCTCCATGTCGAAATTCGCATTGCAGGCTCGATGACCAAGGACTCGGTGTCGAATGCCACGAACAAATCGTCGATCGATCGTGTACGACATTACTTTAAACGATTTTTTTTTTGTAACCAGGACACTGTAATGCGTCGTATAACATGCAAATTTATGATCGAGTCGAATTTTAAAGAGTCTTCATTCGACGCTTGTGTAACCATTGCAGCCACTGGAAAGAGATACGATAGCGATCGAGATAGTGAATATCATGCTCTTCCATAAAAGTACGGTTATGAAGGACGACGATGTTAAGATGCTTTACATCGAATATTCCTTTCTGGGTCATCGGGGTGCGAGCATGGAAACTATATCCGTGGAGAAACCGAAGAGTCCCAATCAGAAGCTGGTGTATCATTTTAAAAAAAGTACATTCCACAAACCTTTTCTTTAACTTTGTGTATCCCCTAAAGTTAGCAAGAGTTGAACGTATTGCAGGTAGTTTGCGGTATATATGCAATATACATAATCCAAAGTAATATATACACACGCTTACCTTTTAAGGTATAAATAAGGAGCGAATGAATTCTTTTGCAGAGTTTCGGATAGACGAGGAGAGTCATGGGATCGAAAGAAGCACGTTACGCGCGATGCTGGACGAATCTATTAATCCGAATATAAGGTTCACGATTGTCAGCGAACCGTTGCCCGAAGAAACGCACTTCAAGGAATGCGTTGAAGTTGGGTCGGTTGTCTGAAACATTCCGAATTAAATATTCCAAGTTTACGTCGTAATTTTAGTGTTCCTTACATTCTTTTTTCAAAAATCTGCCGATCAGGTTTGCAAATTTCAACATAAGGGAATACGCATTGGGGGATGGGCACAAAGCGGTGTCTTTGCCGATCATGAATGAGGCGCAGAAGGAACAAATCGGCGTGATGAAGGTAAATAGGCACGAATTTTCAACAAAGCATTTTTTCAAGTAGTAAAATAATATTGTAGATCTTCGTCTTGGGTCTCGACGCGATTCGCCAATGTCTGGGAGACGAGATGTAAAACGGTGGATCGTCGATCGAATGTTCTGGATTCGAGATCAATATTCCAATGTAACCATCGTGATTGATTTAAGCAAATGTAATTCTATAAGGCAATTAATAAAGGTGTGCCGATTTTCGTGATGCTTTTTTTGAAAGCTTGTAAAATATACCGATACTTTATCTACGATCACATTGGTCTCCGTTAGTGATTGATTTAAGCAAATGTAATTGTATAAGGCAATTAATAAACGTCTGTCGATTTTCGTAATGCATTTTTTCGAAGCTTGTAAAATATATCGATACTTTATCTACGATCATATCGGTCTACGTTAGACGTCGGCATGCTAGATACACTTTTTACTTTTATACGATGCTCTTAGATATGTTTTACGACCTTATCGATCTACACACTGAATAATACGAGTATCGTATCGTGTTTCCACCGATCCAGATACTTCATCGAAAAACCTCTCGCGTACACGAAGTTTCTTATCCCATAGCCTATTCGCTTCTATTGGCCAGCGTTGCGTTTTCCAAGGAAGCAGAAGTCGAATTATTCTCGGCCTTCGTTCCGTGCTTTTCTTGAAGCGCGGACAATAGTTTTGTCTTCCGAAATATGTCATTGTAGACACCTGTAGCCATTTGAAGATCTCTGCAATCACTCGGCTCCCGGGCAACCGACCAAACGCCGGTTATTGTGTCGATACCTTGGCACACTCTGCAGGCACCTATGGATTATTATAAATTGTATGCTTTGACGATCTCGATGAAATATTCCGACATTTTATTAAGGCCCGTCATTCGTTGGCGCGATGATGGATATACCCACAAAATTACTATCGAAATATCTTTGAAAATGTCTGCGGGCATATTGGCAGTAAAATAGCGTGTCTCAACAAATTTTCGGTATTGTATATCAAATGTTTCTGGTGTACGAGTGTCGGAGTGATTATCAAATCGATTAAAAAATAACAGCGAATTTTGTTAACCGAAACTAACGAGTGGATTATTAAAAAAATAAAAGTGCTTTTTGTACTGGAATAATGTTGTTGGAAAATATGTATATTACCGACGAAAGCCGCCACGGAATTAGTGTGATTGTTAGTAGCGAACAGAGAGAAGGGGCCGCCACGTTTGAATGGAGCGTGGCCCGTTACGTTCCAGCTCGTATCGAGCAAAACCCGATGTTCGGGTCGCGGTAAAAGATCCTCCAAAATCGCGGATATACTGCGATTTACGATCTTCATGTCGATCCTCACTCCAGCTTGGCTCGTCTTCCACGAGCCCGACAATCGACAAGGCAAGCCTGAAAGTTTATGTCGAGTAAACGAATAAGCGAAAGATATTTAAAGCTTAAATACATTTTAACATATTTTTACAAGATACTTTTAAAGAACCAAGTAGAATGAAAGACAGTTTAAAACGAGAAACATTTATAAGTGAAAATATATTTAAACATATTTTTATAAGATACTTTTAAAGAACCAAATAGAATGAAGGATGGTTTAAAACGAGAAACATTTATACGTATTTATACATCGCGAAGATCGACCTTCTCTACGGTGGTTCTTCGATCTGTCCAACTTGAGCTCCTCGAGCTCGTCTATGACCCTGCTGAGAATTTGGCTGGCAACTTCCTTCGTTTCGTTAACCGTCGCAGTGATATTTGCACGCCTGTCGTTCGCAACGACCTCCTTTGATATTTCAGGCGGATTATTCTTCTTGACTTTGGTTCGCGAAGGAGAAGAATCGCCTCTCTGCCGCTCACGTTCCTCCGGCGGCGAGTATGAAATTTCCTTTGCTCGATTTCGAACGGGGTCATCCGTTTCCACGGCTCTGAACATTTGGAGGTTCGACCTTCTCAAGCCATTCGCCCCATCGATTTTTCGCCAACCCTCTCCGAACGTTTTATCGGCTTCCTCAGGGATGCGTTTCTTCGCAAGCTTGTCCACGGATTGAGCGTTATTCCTCATAGTGGAAAAAGGCAGGTACGCGTTTTGGCCAGCGTCTGGATGCGAAAGAGTATCGACACTGCCGGAGTTTCCATCGACATTTATTCCCAAGGACTCCAAAATTTTGCTCAACGGCTGATCCATCGCGTTTGGGATCCTTGGCGGAGACACGGCGAGGGGTTGATTGTGATATTCATTATACACGCCCCTTGCGAATTGCGTTTCTTCATTACCGCGTCGACCGCTGTATATATTATTCATGCTCTGCTTGTTAAAGTTTTGGAGTTGTCGAGGGTCGTTCAGGTACGGTTGCTTCTCGCTGTCGGCTCTGAACATTTTCCCATTCTCCACACTGGGATCGATATCGCCGTCGAATTCGTGCACGCGAAATTTTTTAGCTTCCAAACTATCGATATTCTGCGCATTGTCCGCCTCGTACAAATTTCCATATTTTCCCGGTAAGCTCGAATCGCTCGAATATCCCGAAAAGTCACCAGCAGAATCAGACCGACCGCAGCAGTTTTCCTTCCTGGGATCTGAAAACTGTAAGTTCTGCATTTGAGCCCCGGGAAGGGTAGCTTGATCGAATTTCTCGAGTTGACCGAGAGGAGGATTTCCTTGGTAGTTACCATCGAAAGGATACGCAGCGGCTGGATCCTCGCTCTTATCGCTTGGTAAGTAATCCACTGGATTGTTAAACGTATTATCTTGAATCGCACCACCTGATCCAAGATCGTCCAACCCTGGTGCGTGGAGAACCGTAGGATAGTCCTGAAGATTACCTGAACTTCCAAACGATGAGCCATCATACCGCGAATTCGCGCCATACTTGTCGATGTCTTCGAGAATCGGCTGTTTGGGCTCGGTGTAAATTCCCAACCGATCGTTGTTATAAGAGGAGGACGCATTGATCGTCTGCCTGATGACTCTGTCGTTCGGATTCCTCGGTTCGTTGAACTTCACTTGAATTTTATTCGCCACGATATCCCGCAGAACGTCGTTGTCGTTATAATAATCGGAATATTCGACTCCTTGATCGTCGGATTTTCGCCTCGTGGGATCTTTCGTCGTCGTTCTCATAAGGCGTTCGATCATGCTTTCCTTCTCATATGGCTTTTCCGTGCTTGCCGGTATTTTCGTCAACGGAGCATCCGCGTTTAAAGTCGAAGTGGCGTCTACATAGTCTCCCTCGTCCTTTCGATCCACTTTAACAATTGTGATTTTGTCGTTTGAGCGCGAAGTAGGTGCGGAATTTCGGACGATTTGCTTGAAATCCTCGCGATTGTGCTGAATTCTGGCGGTATGTAAGCTCGGTCGTTTTTCCACGATGATCCTCGTCTCCCTTCTGGCGTCAGGAGATTTCTAGAGAAACGCATAACGGAGATAGGAAATCTACGAAGGATCTTTAGA
The DNA here is from genome assembly GCA_038496175.1 of Ampulex compressa. Lineage (NCBI taxonomy): Eukaryota > Metazoa > Arthropoda > Insecta > Hymenoptera > Ampulicidae > Ampulex > Ampulex compressa. The sequence goes on from JBCFXI010000170.1 coordinate 57,657, forward strand.
AACGATTACTCTTCCGATTCGATGAAAAGTCGAGGGATACGTGGAAGAAGGAGTCGAGGTATCGTTGAGAAATCTGCGACGGATCTTACCTACCTTGGCAGGATTTCTTTGAGGCCATCGAGATCGTTGGCCCCTTCGCCTTTCGTGCCGAACCTTGTGCCTTTTTCGGTTCTTCCTTCGTCGGTTCTTCGAGCGCAGTTTTTCGTGATTTTTCTCGCCGATCTTCGATTTCTCCACGCTTTTTCTCGTCGCAACTCGCGGATGTTTCGTGGACGCCGGATTATTGCTTCGAGGCGTCGAGATCTCCTCGAGTTTTTTCATGGTTTCCTGCATTTTCGGAGACTTGAGCGCTTCCTTCGCCAGTTTCTGGGCGAGATCTCTCGTTTCCGATGATTTTTCATCGACGAACGCGCCTTGATAGGCTGCCATTCTATCGTGGCGCGTTCCATAATGTCCACGATTCTCATATTTATCACCGTCCTCCTTTAATTTCCGAATCTCCACGGAAGAGATTTCCTCCCCCTGGTTCCCGTTCGATTTATCCCCGAGGGTGTAAATATCATTGCGCAGAGGCAATCGTCTAGCCGGTCGAATTATCTTCGCGGGGAGAATCGCGCGATTTTCCGATTTTGCTTCGACGCCAACCACGCAGACTAGTAGCGAAACGACCATGGTAAATCTATTTATTCATCAGATACATTACGTTGGCTTTGTGATAGTAAAAGATATTTAATATGAGCGATCCACGCTTTACGTGGGAGGAGACCGCTTGCCAAATCAAAAAACTCGAAACCAGGCGTTTCGTCTCTGAGACAAATCTCCTTAGCTATACAGTATGTACAGATTCCGAAATACATAAATCGGTTTCGATTCTTCCATTCATCGATCGATCTCCTTTCACCCAAAACGAGTCATCACGATCACCCACATTAATGCCCAATATACGATAATTCTCGATAAGAAGCGAGAAAGGAAGAGGTTACAAATCGTTCGCGACAAAGATCCTACGATCGAATCTGTAAGTACTCTCTCCTGCTACCCACCTAAACGGACTTAGTTGCATTCCTCCAAGAGGTGGATTTTACGGAGAGCCGGCCTCGGTGCCATCGAGTCGATGGACCAATTTCTCTGCCTCGCACTCTTTAATGCCACTTTCGACGCTGTCCTCGCCCTCTTCGTCGCGCCTTCTTCTTTCCCTCTCCGATTACAAGACCTGACGATTATGTTGTCGACGCTCCACAGGGAGGCTAGCTCTCGTTTCACGATCTTTATTACAGGCTGACATGTTCCCGAGAGAAATTCACGAAAGGCCGGCCGCGAACGATACGATGCTCGACTTCTCGACGATACGCATTTGTCTCTAACGCTGCCTGAGAATTTAATCACCCCAGAGCTGACGTTCCGATAGACGGATGGTTTTTTAATTGTACGAAGCAATTTTTTAATTATTACGAAGCAGAAATGAGATTCTCGTAATTCGATGATAAGCATTTTCTTTCGAGATATTAATATCCTGATTTTAAACCGAGGATGCAATGATGTATCGCATTGCGCGTCGTGGAATTATGCTCGGTGCGCTCCTGATGTTACAAATCTTACGACTACCTCGGCACGACGTTAAGGCGAATTAAACCGTTGGATTATCATTTTCTCCATGATGGCAAGGAAGGATGGGGGGGGGGGGCAAGTAAACTTCGCGGTGCTACGAGGAAGAAATCGGCTGTTCGAAGCGCGAAGCGCGAACGTGTGCTTGTACGTCTGTTTCGCACGAATACTCGCGGCCGATCTCCGTGCGATTAAAGCGACTTGGATGCCCGCCAAGTACAAGCGCCGGCCTCAATTAGTCGTATATTACGTATGAATGTCCTACGCGCAAGTACCTTCCATTAATAACACGGAAATGAACTTTAAGTTGCCCTCTTGTGCCGGTACAAGGACGCCTTTTAGCCTTTGGCGTCGACAAAGAGCCAACCACCAGCTCGACCTCCCGCGTTTTCCTCAAATCCAAAGGAATCTACGCGCGCGAACAGAACCACCGCCTGATACTTATCCTTCGAGCCTTACATCGTCCTCCTTTTCTTCTTCGAGTCAAACGAAATCGGACGTGAAGTAGTACTCCTAATCCTCTTGCTCGGTTAATCAAGTAATGGTTGATGCCGTGTTCTTGACGAGCAGTCAAATATTGTGCAATAGTATATTTATTTTTACGATAGTAAAATATTGACCGCTAGTCAAGACCATGGCACGAATCATTAAACGAAATATCCTATTCGCGAATCGTACGATGCAGGCCTTGCCTTGAGCTTTCGATCGAAAACGATGCGACGAATGATATTTAATCGGAATAATCGGTGATGGGAAGTACGAAGGGTAGGAGGGATGGGGCTTAAACGTTTCGGACCGTCACGTCCCATTGAAGATTAGGAACGAACCCAGATGCGCTAGACGTGCCACAATAAACGAACTGTCACTCACGTTCCGTCCACAGTCCGGGCCATGTCGACAGAGTAATCTCTTGGCTTGTTTATCTCATTGCGCGCTCTTTATTTTCCGTAAAACAATATTAATCCATCAAGCGACCGTTCGACGACGTCCGCGGGATTACGGCTCATTTCGATGCAAGCTTATAAATGCGATCGACGAATGCGCAACACCGCGAATGATCATTAATCTTAGCCGTTTCACGTCGCGACCATCACGAGTGAAATTAGGCTCGACAATCGTCCGCGCTTCGCTAGGAGCCTAGGTTTCCACGACTAAAATCACTCCTCTTTTGAACCCAACAAGGTCGATTAAAGAAGAAGGCTAATAAGCCTTCCTAACCCAATGATGCCATTTGCAATCATCCCTATAATCCGCTTCTACTATTCAAGTATCTCTAAATTGTTTTTCGTCAAACTTTAATTTCCCTGGTAAAAAATGATATTTTAGATTGAGAAGGGTTAAGGAGCTTCGATAGATTTAGCGTTGCAGAAACTTTAAGGCGTTCCTTAAATGGCGCACACCTTAAAGCGTTTCAGCTTTGGGACGACCTATCTCGCCACTCGAAACTCGATTACACTCGCTGGATCATTACTCGGTTAAGTGTCGCATCGATTGGCGCTCAAACTTTAAAGGGAGGCTTTATCGCGAATATGGAAAGAGGCTTTGGCACTTTAATTCCTCGAAGATGGATACCGCTTTATCGATGAATGATAAATATCCTTACGATCCGCAGCCAATCCTATTCGCGGAAGGAGAATTTCTATCTGACGTATAGGAAGTACATTGTAAGCAAGTGCGCTGTGTGTTATACGTATTAAAACCGAGTCGGAGCACAAATAGACTCCCAACGATCCGTCGAACTACCATCGGCGCCGGACAGAACTCGGCGCAGGCCGTGGAAAGGGGAAAAGGGAAAAAGGAAAAGGGAAAGCCAGCGCGGGGAAAATTATGGTCGGTACAGAATATTACGGATACAACCTATCGGCGTAGAGAAATCCCTGGAGAGCCGTAGACATCGATTATTATTAGACCCAGCCAAAGTACAAACGATCTTAACGCCGGACGAAGAACTTGCAAACGCATCCGGGGATGAATATAGCTTGCGACAATTTAAAATATCCCCATTGCGCGCAACATCGAAGCTCGTAGCCGCGACTTTCGCGAACCGCTAAAGGGACATGGCTGGTGAGTTACGGTAGGAATGGTCGTTCGATGTGTTCGCGAAGGGGGCGCGGGAAACGATGAGAATTTGTTTCTCATTGTACGATAAAATGGAGTAACTATAATGGAATACGTCGATTATCTTTTATGATTGTACATTACGTGTTTAATAAGCTCGCGTTGTATTCGTAAATAGGGTGGTTAGTAGTATTGGATCGTGATAAAAGTTTCTTTTGTTTTATAAGCAAATAATATATATGCATCGTTTTTTGTTTTTTATTATTTTATCGAATTAGGTGCGAGACATGAATCCGATTTAACGTCGATGAGCTTCGCTCGAGCTTTTCGACAAATGCCAATGAGATATACTCGAAAGAATGTGGATGGAGAAAGTGGAGTGACAGGTTTTCTTACTTGGCGCAATCCGCATTATTTTTAAGCGATCGTCGCATCGGCATTGCGCAAGCGGCCGTTGCTGATCATTTGATTAATCCTTGGCGCGGCTGCGCGTTCTCTTCACCAAAAAGAAATCAGGACGGTGTTTTACTTTATTATTGATCGATCGATCAAAGTTCGAGTGAAATTCGAAGGATCGAAGCAACGAGCAGCGATCGCGTGGATCCGTAAACTTGATCAACGAGCTGTTCGACCATTGCAATAAATCCAAACGATAAACCTCGAGAAGACTTCGCTAATATACTCGTTAACCCTTGGCGCGATCGCGGAGTTGGCTCGAGCTTTCGAAGGTGAGGAGGATTTCCAAAGGTCGCAATTTCTTATTTCAAGGAGAACGCGCTTACCGCATGGCAAATGGAAGGCGCCATGACGATCTTGAAAGCGGTACGCGAGCTGCGATCGAAAACTCCTTTGGAACGAACAAGTGTCATGGAGATCTTACCGATCGTAAGAACACGATCTCACCTTAACAAGCTTTATCCAGAAAAATTAATTTCACCGATATCGCAACTCTCGTGATTGCCAGAAAACATCGAAGATTATTTCATCAAAATTCATGCTTAACTTTCAGCCTCAATTTTTTCCTTCTCTCATTTATACACTTCTCCTTTCTACCAATTCTCCCTCGTCTCTTTTGGGACGTTTGTACTCCCTCTCTACCGCACATTAATCCCCATAGGCAACAAAACACACAAATATCCAAAACAAATCCCCGTATCTCATCATTCCTACCATTCATCCCTCAATTTCCTCCTACAAAAAATTCCAACTGCAAAAAAAATCATCGCGCCTCTTGGCGTCATAATATTTCGCGTCATATTCTAATAAGTCGTCTTTAACGTCGAACAGGCTCGACTTAAAAAGTCCTCCGCGAGGGAGGAAAAGGGTCGATTCCATTCGATCGGCTCGAAAAGGAAGGTAACCGCTCGCTGCTGGTCGCACGGGCGCAGGGCGAGGCTGGGTGGCAAAGAAGAAGAGCACGGGGCCGAGGAAGACGAGGAAGAGGCAGAAGTAGAAGCGCGTGGAGGGCGTCGGGACGCGCCTTGTAGCTGGCATTGGTAGCAGTCTCGAGATAGCCGCCGGCTGGCTTCCTAACCGCCTCGGGGGATTTATTCGAGGATTTCGAGCGCAAAGTGGCCAACGTATTGTCCGGTCAGTACCACGTAACCGCCGTCCCCTGCGAGCGAATCGCCTCTCCGCGTCGAGACGGTCGTCGGATCGGCACCGGCCGCGGAAACCACCTCGAGAGACGCTCCTTTCCCGGAGGTGAGTGCCTTTTTCCTCCTTTTTCGCCCAACCGGCCTCCTCCTACCGCCGTGTCAGCTCCTCGTCGTGCTATTTTCGCGCGAGTGTTGTGCAAGTGTCGGGCGGGTTAAGGCGGTATTTGAATTTCGGACGGGGCCACGAATCGGAGGTACGGCGGCAAGCTGGACGGAGACCTCCACGAGGAGGATCCCACGTTCGAATCTCTTCCTTAGACTCTTCCTCGCGCGATATGCACACCGCGGTTCCGATGTCGGAGAATGGGATTTGAACAGTAGCTCGGAGATCGAATGACTTTGGTTTAAATCGTCATAAGGGGGATACGATGTTTGAATCATCTTTCGTTGCTTTTGATGAAATCTACTGCGGTATGTGTATATCGTGGTTTTGGTAGTCGAGGAAAATGTTCCTGGCGATCGATGCCGGATGTCAATTGAGAAGAGGAAGCGGGAATCGACGTGAAACCGAGTGCAAAACCGATTTCATAATTTGCCTATGATTACTCTATAATAAACTGCAAGAGGATGAAGTCGATGGTATCGCGTTATTCTCGGTGCGTTTTTAAGCTATTGGCTATCGAAATGCAATGCGATATAAGCGGCGGGGTTTGCGCGTAATATCGAGAAAGCCCGCGGGCTCGCGCGACAGTTGCTACGATGACAGATATGGAATGCCGTCACGTTGCCATTGAGAAGCGTAGAAAGAAGGACGCGGAGCATTCGATAATAATAACCCACTCGTTTGATTCTCGATATTCCAACTTCTGGTCGTTTACGCAGCGGTGATCCTATTCTCCAATCACGCACCGACTTTTTATCCTCTTCGTCTTACTTTCCTTATTTCCTTCGCCTTACACTTATTTAATTGATCCACCTCCAGCGATTCCATTATCGTCGCCATCGACGCATAATTCCGCATCGTTCCACCGCTCGAAATCGACGAGCCTTTAAAGTCCTCGACGGCAGCTTTGAGGAATCTCGGAATAACATCCCCGAACCCCATGAGAAAAGGCTTTATAACCGGGCATCGATTGCGAGACACGAGGTTCCTCTCGGCCCGCTTTATTTCCAGCACGTGCCGTGTATTTTAGGGTTCAAGGCATCCCCGGTGACATAATCGCGGAATTCTGCGACGCACGGATAAACATCCTCGAAATTTCGTTAGTCACCGCCACCCGCTTCTGGCGAGCGCGGCGTCCAAAAGGCAGGAGGTCCTACTCGCAGGAGCCCATCGGCGGGCTTAATCCCTCGGGCGATAATAAACGTACACCGCGAAACTCCCGCCGAAATGAATTTCCCCGGTGCGTCGCTCAAGGTGCCTCGTAAAATAGCCGGGCTATTTTCCTGGCACAGTTTCTGCCACCGACGTGGTGAATCAAATCGCCGCCCGCCGCGTCTCGCGAAGGCCAAGTTTTTCGCCAGCGGCGAAAAGGCAGGAATTCCTGGGTACGAAATCACGAGGATCCCGCGCGTTTATGATCGATTTCGAAATCGCCCCCGTCGCGCTCGAGTGCCCGCGATCGTACGCACAGCTCGGAGCCAATGCGGATGCTCGTCTATTAGTATCCGCCTTGCGTGGTATATACATTACAAAATCGATGGCTTTGATTTTGTAACGTCCAACGTGTGCGCCTAGAGGAACGGCCGAGCCGTGCCCGACGGGTGCATCCAAATGTGATCGACGCGCGACTTCGAGAGCCAGGGCATAGATGTTCGATGACGCGCGTTCCTATGCTTCCGCGCTATTACTCACGGCCGAATCCTCGAGCGATATTTAACCGCCTCCAATTCGCTTCGACACGCTCGAGACGCTCCTGCTATTCGACGCATCGATCAACGAGATACTTATTTATCGTAGCCGCTTTCTAAGCGATCCACGCCATTCGAGGGGGAACGATCGTCTTCGATAGCTGCGGCCACGTTTGGATGAATAAACGCACCTTACGCGGTCCTTCCTTTCTCGATCCTTTTACCACTACCGCTGATAACATACCACTATCGATGTATAAAATATTAAGATGAATTACAATTATCGTACGATCAAAGATTTTTATTATATATCGAAGAATTTTATATCGGTGCACACCGATAAATACGAATTTTTAAATCCTCAACGAGCGAGATGGCATAAGTGTACGAAACTGTCGTGGGAATATCGTATATATATATTACTGCATATATATACGCCTGCGTATACAATACGTTACTGCATATATGTACGCCATCCGTGGCCAAAGGATCGACATACGAGCAACTTCATCCGTCGCTCGAAAAGACGATCGAAGCAAAGTCGGTGTTCGCGAAGTGAGAGATTCCGGAGAGGAGTAGCGATGCACCGACGGCCGGACTGAGTATATTTTGATTGGGATGCACCGAAAGCCAGGATGCCGGTGTGTTTATCGGAACTACGCGATAATACCCCCTTGATCGTGGCCGGTCAAACCCCCGGCGATCGGCTATAAATTACCGGGCCGACATCGGTTTATTTGCTCGCGATTACACACGCCATCGATTTCGAGCTTGAGGCGGCATCGACACCGATGGCGGAAGTGACCCGATTAACCGCGAAACACAAGAAAATGCGGCCAACCCCAGGCTGTGGTAACGGGCCAGCCAATCGGAGGAACGAATACGGGTGCCGTGTGTCGGAAATAGATTTTGCTCAAACCAAAGGTTGATCCGCCGACGCCACTTTATCCATGTAGGTATAACGGCCGATCGATCGCCTTGGGGGATCGTGGTCTTAACCAGGGATGGCCAACTTTTTTCCTCGAAGGGCCAATTTCAATTTTCATATCACCGCGGGGACCTGTTTCTATGATGGATAAATGTATCGATGTGTATTACGCGGAGTATAAGTATCTGCGCGTGTATAGTCCACTTGCGGCATTGCTATGCACGAGCAAATCGAGTTATTTGAAATTTTAAACCGCGTATTCGAGCAGGACTCGACAACATCGCGGGCATGCGTGGTCTTAAGGCTAGGAGTGAGGTAACATGTCCGTGATTTATCACGACGATTGAGGACCGTATCTTCCCTCTGCACCATTTCATCGAATTCCTTCTTGAAGCTGTGGGATGGTATATTATAGGTATAAATGGTATGATAGCGATTGGTGATTTTGGTCTGTACCATTGGCGAGTATCCCTTTGGTGAACCAGGAAACTTAATCTGGAAAGAACGATTGCAGGCGTAAGATTTTTAATTCCTCGCGCTTTAAATTGATTTTACGTGGTAAATCTTGGGTCGAATGAGTTGATACGTTGAATCGAGGAAAGGAGATTGAAAGAAGTATCGAATTAATTTGGATCGCTCGTTATGGTCGGTGATAATTGCGCGACGATCCGTGGAATATTTGAATTTGCCTCTGGCCTGCGGCACGGATGATAACGCCCGTAGGATGCAACGCTGACGGATATAACGGTGGATAGAATATCCGTCGGGTGGTTTTCTTTTGCAGAAAGCTGGGGAATAAGCTTCGTCGCGCGTTTTAAAGTCGATAAGTTACCAACTGCCCGGAAAAGTGAGAATCGACGGTTTAGTTCCGAACTGAATTTCGAAATTGGCTAATATTCGCTCGAACGCGGCGATTCTGAGGTGGCAGCACCGTGATAGGAATTCGTTTTTTAAATCGATTCGAATGCAACATTTCCTTCGCGCCTGATCCATGGCTTTGTTCGATTTCAGGATAATGATGTAACGTGAAACACATTACGATGGCCTTCAATAGTTCGATCACGAGTTCAACGACGAAAAGGAAAAAAGGTAAATTTAATCCTGCCACCAAAGACTTACTTTAATCGATTTAGTATTTTCCAAAGTTTCTCCCCTCTCTCGAAACACTTTCCACCGCGCTATTGGTATCTTTCCAGAATTTTCAGCGGAAATCAGCCGGGTTATTACGAGGGGTAGTAGTGGCGTTCAGCAAAGCATAAGCAGCCAGATCGTCCAAACATCGGGAAGGGTGAGTTCCGTTTATTTTAATCCATAATCCATAATAAGATAAAACGAGCAATGTAAGACCAGCAACACTGATCCAGGGGAAATAAACGATCGTTCGTACATCCGTATATTTTTTATCCATCGTACTTTATGCTCCACTTTTTTCATGTTTAAATTATAATCGAACGAGCAGAATGAAACACTCGAGGTTTGCCCCCCAGGGACACAAACTCTCTACGGACCCTCGAGAGATCGCGCATCGGTCCATCTTTGGGCTTGCCGCCTATATAATCGCATTAATAGACACCGGCGACCGCCTACGCCGATATCGCGGCGAATCGTCGGCGCGTAATCGGGCAGGATTCAGCGAAAAGCATCGAGCGTTTTGGAGTAATTGCCTGAATGGCGGCTAACGAGAGCTCATACGGCTCCTCGCTAAATACGTTACGTCACGATACCACCATCTAAATTAAACTAAAACCAAGGCGCACAACGGAGGTAGATAGAATATCTGGTTCGATGCCAAAGTCTGAAGACAACCAAGAACTCACCGCCATTCCAACCACTCCCGCAATCCACGGGTACGTCTTTCATTCTTCCTCGGCCGTCTTTCCTCCCTCCCTCGCTCTTTCTCGCTCTCTCCCTTCCTCTCTCTCTCCCTCTCTCTCTCTCTCTCTCTCTCTGCGCCTCTTTCTTTCTCCGTTCACTTTCCGCCCCTCCCCTGTTCTCCCTTTTTTTGGCCCCCACCGACATGATTTATACGAAACGCATTCTGACGGCGTTGGACGCTTCCTGGAATAACGGTCTGTCACAGTCCATCGCGTCGGATACCGGCCGTACACGCCTCTGCGCTCGAATACGGCACGTTACCACCTTTAATTAAGACCTGACTGATCGCCCGGTTATACACCCTAGAATTTCGCGAATCGCAGTCTCATTGCGGTTCAGAAAGAAATTTAGTCGTGCTTTCTCCCGGTCCTTCCACTTCCCTGTTCGATCGATGAAATATGCACGTCGTGGTCGATCGGAGGAAATTGTCATTTCAAGAGGAAGATACGTTTTCTGAGAGATAAAGCGGAGAGTCTCCAGAGAGAATACATCTATGCGAATAATGTGGTAAAATATTTTTTGAGACTTTGATCGGACAAGATTTCTCGAGAGAAGTTTCTTGGAGATCGAACGGGTCAGGATATGAGCTTAGATTTTTATTTCACTAGCTTAGCTCCTAAACGAGCTTTAAAGCCTCCGAGATCGTCTCGACGTGCGGCGCGATCGCGACGCTCGAAGGAACCGCCCTTCGTTCCGTGCAGCGAGCGAGACGCACCAACTGCTACAAGTTGGTCTTTCGAAGTAAGCCTTTCTCGCGGTTGCAACTATAAATATCGTAACGCAGCTGTCGGGAAAGTCAGTTCGGCCCTCCGCGTTCCCTCTTACTTGCGCCAATTTCTTATTTTTATTGGACGCCCGGAGTCGCGGCTTATCCTTGCTAGATGAGCTATGTCCTTTGTCGCTCCAAAAAGCGCGCTTGCGAAATAGCCTTGGCGAGATTCGCTCGTTAACGTTGAAACCGGGAGAAAGAAGCCGCGATTTATTCGTCGGACTTTCGTTTTTATCCCATTAGCGGTGCGCGATGCGAATTTATTCTTTGACGGTGCATTGAAGCTTTGAGAGTCGTACTAATGATGGCTCATCGCGAGGATTTTATTTTCCGAGTAAAGCAACGACGCTTATTCGCGGTTATCGTCTAAGCAAGAAATAACCCACGCGATGATATACGACGGATAAGAAGCTATTTTTGAAATGGCGCGACTCCCCTAATTTTCGCGGTTATTTCAATAAAAAATTCAAATTCTTTTATGGCGGCCTACTTTCTGAGATTTTCCACGCTCATATTGCGATACGTGGATCGTCGTATCGATCTGCAGATATTTCCCCTCGGTTCTATTTTCTTTTTTAAAGACACGCGTGGTGTCCTAAATATGTCCCAAAAGTAGCCAGTGGTTTTAGTGTTAAGGTCGGCTCTCGCAACAACCTGTTGAACCACGGAGACTCGTTCTACCGTACTTGCCAAGTTGCGCTTTATCTGGGAGATTGCATTGCGCAAAAGGGGTAAACGATACGTCGGACGTGTTTAAGAGCGTTATTGCGATCGTCGTTATATCTATTTCCACATATTTCGGCGCTGCCCCTCAACGAGATATCCATTATTAACGCGACGTCCTGCGAGATGATCGAACGATACTTTGTAACGCTTCGTCGAGTTGCACTTTGTCGAATATTTCACGCGATAATTCGTACAGCAGGAGTGAGTTATTAAACGCGTTTAACCCGGTAAAAGAGGAAAGAGGAGAATTCCGCGAGTTAATTGATTCATAGCCCTGCCCTGCTCACGCCTTATGATTTAATCTCCCAAGGAAATATTTAGGGGCACGAAATATTGGCGCGGATTCATTTACTCCCGAATAACGGGATTCCCATTGCGCCTGTCGTTGTCGAACGCGCGAATGTTTCGGATTAACCGATAGACGATGGCGCCGACACATTAACTTGCGTCCAGGAGGAAATCGTCGGGTTTGGCAGAACGTCAAACTCGTATATTACGGTGGAGCGTCAAAGTGCCAATACTGCCCACGATTCTCGTTCTTGGGGAAGGAGCCTACGGTCTACTTACTTTCGGTAAATAACGATCGCACGTCAGGTCCATCTCGATGCCACGCGAACCTTCCTTCAAATGCGACGGACATTTCGCGTCGAAGTCCTTCTTGGAACGCACCGTGGAAACTTCGAGAATTCTCGATGGGTGCAGCGAACTCCGATACGTGACAAAATATGCCCGTCGATGATGCATCGATCAGAGTAACGATCGGTACGCGCGTGTCGGATGATTCATAAAATATCCGAGAGTCGCTACGGTTTGACAAATTCCTCTCTTTACGAAGGATCTTTTAACGCGTGCTCGTCTGTTATATTATATCAACTACATTATCATGCAATATTACTCATTATTCCTCTGAGATACGAAGATTTATCTACGAGTCGACCGTCCAAAATTATTCTGTATCATTGTTATACCTCAAAATTGCAACGATTATTTTTATCAAGAGCGCGAGCTTTATCACGAAGCCACGTACGTTGCTAAATAAAGGAAGGTTCGAATCGGCGAGTGCGCGTCGAGTAAAATAACCCGTTGCCACTATCGTGGCCACGAGTTTTGTAACGAAGCAGCGTCCGCCTTGCTTAATAAACCGAGGGCGAAATTTCCGCGCGGCGCAACCGAGGCAAGCGGGATTAACTTTGATGTATCGATGTTGTGCAGGCGCTCTTTTAGAATTCGATCGGCGTCCAAGCGGCGCTCCTCCGCCAAAGATCGCATTAATCCCACGGTGAGTTTGGCAGCAACGCGGAACAACGACGATTCTGGGCGCTCTTGGGGGAGGGAAATTTAACGCCCCGACGATAAATCACCGTAACGAATCGTTCGCGCGGCACCGTGGGACAATTCTTCATAAATCATTATCAACCTTGGACGAGTATACGGCCGGTACGCGTCGGAGTATGAGCGGCACTATTATCGTAAATCAGATCGAACGACCGCGGGACAAAACGCTTTCTTTACGATCCCCGTGCAACTCTCGATCCTCCTCGCGTGCTTCCTGATTGTCGATCTCTCTGTCCGAGAACTTCTCGATCCGCTCGAAATCTTGTCCTCTCGAAGAAGGCTTTCGCTGTTTTTTTTTTTTTTTTACAGATTAATGGAAAGTGCTTACGGTGTTTATGATTTTTCCTTGCTGGCACTAATGTTTTTGCAAATGTGCGTAATAAAGTAGGAGAAAGAAGAGTTTTTTTTATCGAATATATGCTATTTAAAGAAAGAACGACAGGGACGGTTTAATTCTATTTTCAGTATTGTACGAGTATGTATAATGAAAAGTGCGGTGGCTGGAATATGTCAATGCTGTTTTCACTGTCGTTTCGATGATTCGATACATCCGACTTTTTTGATCCTGGCTGATACATTTATATGGAATCGAATCTCGAATAAAATCATCCCCTTCTTCTGGCTCTTCCCTCCTTTTTCGCGGTAAACTTTAACGCTCGAACCCTCGGCTGCAGTTGCCAACAATGCGCGGCACGTGCGTTTATGAGAAGTTTAACTACCGAGACGAACCGGGAGCCCGTGTTTTCGACTGCAACATTGTGACGAGACTCGTCCCACGTTGCGACTTCGAGCTATTTATCGAGGATATTTATCGAGCAAGGAAGATCGATACTCAGGGACGAGCGAAGAATTTTCTTTTCTCGTTTCTCATCGCTTATTGTATTATTTAAGTAGTCGTATAACGGATGCAACGTAGGTTAATCGTTTCTATCGATCCAAGGATGCAACGAGCGTTCTGATACAATTTTAAACATATTTTTACGGTACGCCAATTCTTTGCAGATTTACATATTCGTGCGCATAATAATTCCCTTTGTCTCGTTATAAAATGGGTTATGAAAAAGGATTCGTGAAAAGGATGGCGCGAGTTTCGTCCCGTTAAATCCGAAGCCGGTGTACATTATAAATTCAAAAGTTGGATGCGAGAGGAGAAATTAAACGGCTACGTGGAAAAATAGATGTAGGTGCCCTAGTTATTCTTCATAAATTGCGATACGACGGTATGCACGGGCCAGATTTATCGCGCGCTATATCACTTGGTGCGTTTCGTGTGAATCGAAATATATAAAGCCGCTTACCTGCTACCGTTATTTAGCCCGGCTTTATTTCTTTCCACGTGACGCAGAGCTGGAAGTGGAGTATTGTATTCCAAATTTCGCGTCGAATCGCGATATACTTTATCTTTTAGGCCGACATAAGTCTTCCGCGCCGATCAAAATACTTTACGTTGCAACGTGGCTCGACGAAAATAGGTTTTCAGCTTAGACCTTCCGTAATTATTTTTATCGAATAACGACGTAGCTTCTATAAAATTCCGAAAGCATTCCAACGAATTAGTCAGCCTCAGCCTTTCGCTTAGAAAATGTCTCGCACAGTGATATTCTAAAATCGATGTCGCGATCCCGATGGTTTTATTATCGCACAGGAATCCCGCAATAAAATCCGCCATTTTATCAGGAAACGTTCCTGCCTCTCTAATAAACGCCACAAAACGTCGATGTATATATAGACATTTATGCTCGAACCAAAGTTACAGAAATACAGCGCAAAGTCACTTTACCGCTACCCACTTTGGCGCGTGCGAATCAAAAAATTCAACGTCAAACCGTCTAATATCGATTATCCCTCTGCAAAACTCGGCGCAAAATATCGACACGACAAAAACCGACTCAAAATCAAACTCAACTCGATCAACTCGAAATCAAAATTCGAAAGATCGTGAGTGTACGAGTTCGCTCGCTATAATCATTATCGCACATTATCTCAAAATTAAACCACCGCTTCCAAGGCACATCGTGATAATCGGCTTCGACAAAGATCCAATTCCAGCTACCACGATCCGTAGTACTTTCCAAATCGATCCCAGGACCATCCTCGCAAATTGGCGCCACGGTGCAAATTGGAGGCCCGCGGGGAATTCCCACGATGACGCGAAAAGGCCTCTCGGCGGTTTCTGCCGAATAAACGCACCCGCAGCGGGCCGTACCGCGAGGATACGGAGATCCGGGTCCGTGTACCCGCTTCTAAAGATGTATTGGAGAAGTGTAAGAAGGGTAGCTATTTCTGGTCGTGGGGAGCCGAGAGACTCGTCGCGCAAACGGCTCTTAGCCACTTCGTACATCGAGTAGTCTGGCGTTCGCCGCGTATCGTAATACACTTTTCGGAAGGCACGGCCCCGAGCAAAAGGCAGGAGAGGCTAGTGGAGCGAACTCGATGCTCGGTCCAGGAGACGAAGGCTGAAGCGAATCGCGCCGAGCGCCCTTAGAGAGAGATCGGCCAGGAACGACGCGGGCGATCCTAGCGGAGCTTCCACGAGGAAGAGGAGGCTTTCCTCTCTGGAGAATCGCCGGGATAAGCGAGGGATAACAAAGAAGGCAGAGAGTGACACCTCAGCGCGATAGACGCGCCTCGAGGATCCTCGAGTAAGCCGAAGAAGCGGTCCATGGTGTTCCTTGGGGAAAGAGCTCGTGCGATCCGGTCGACGCTGTCACGAGGATCCTGATTTCCTCGTCTTCCACCTCGAACGCCATGCATAATCGCGCAGTGACGAGGCTCGATTCGAGGGATCGGCTCGCGGAGGCTCTTCGCTTCTCCCTCGAGGAATAATTGGCGAGGATCGAGAGAGCGGAGAAAGCAGGGGGAAAGCTTCTACCAGATGATCTGGCCGTCCCGTCCATCGGGATTACCCTTTGGATTTTCGAAATTTATCGCCTTCCACGATCTCCGCGGAGCAGACGCCTGACAACCAATATAGAGTGCAGTGCACCGGCATGAAAATAGATGGTTACGGGTGGTGGTAAAGATCTTCGTAAAGATCGGCGAGAGTGACGAAGTGGAAATGGCTGCAACGGTGAATCGTGCCTGGCGAGTCGGGGAGTACGACGAATAAATAATACGGCGCCCATGGGTTTCGTCACCGAAATTACCGCACGTTTGCACGATCGTCCTTCTCTCTTTCCCTCCCTCCCCCTCTCTCTTTCTTTCACTCTCTCTCTCTCTCTCTCTCTCTCCCCCGTACTCACCCAGAAACACAGTAAAGTATCCTTGAAGCAACGCACGTCAGAATAGGATCGTGGGACGATCATCGACGGACGAGAATCGAGCTCTGCCAACCCCGAATTAGGATTCCGCGCAGAGCGTCGTTTCTAATAATACGCCGATTTTGGGTATATATTACCCGGGGACAAAGACTCGATATCCGAGTGGATCGCGAAACATCGAGGATCCTTCCGAACGTTCGTCGACCCTCTAAGAGCGACGCGACGGACTCGATCGAGGCCGATGCTTCGACGATCGCCGATAAATATGCCAGGCGAACGTCCCTCGTGAATTCTTCTGGCGCCATCGCCAATCTCTCTCTCTCCCCTCCCCCCTCTCTCTCTCTCCCTCTCTGTTTGGGGCAAGAGGATCCAAAGGTGCGCCGCCAAGAATCCTCGATAGTGAAAGGGGGACGAAGCTTGGACGTGTCACTCGTGGTGCCGTAAGAGAAACGAAAAAGGGGCGCCTTTTCTCTCGCGTCGAAGCGAAAATCGGCGAATTGGCCGGCCGCCTGGCAGAGGGAAGCGGAACGAAAGAGTTTTCGGCCCACGGAATCCTCGTAGGCATCCCGTACGTAAAAATAAACCGCACCTCGCCGACGGATCGGCGGTGGGTCCGACGAAAAGATTTTTAACGAGCTCGCTAACGCGCGATGAAAAATACGTGGAAGGGACCGGAGGGAAGAGATTGCGGTAAAAATAATCCCAGGATCGGGCAGGTCGCCTTTAAACCACGAAGCCTGGCGGCAAAGATCGAGCTCACGCTCTGACCTGTGCGCAGAGGAATTATTTACATCGAGTATCGAGACGCGGGGCAAAGATCGAGCGTTTCGATCGATTCAGGATGTCCCGATTGATTGTTTAAATCAACGTACTATTTATTTCGACGATCGAAGTAAATATCGTGCTGGAATCGAGGCCGGTGCATCGAGGAATTGGCTTCGAACGCGCTGAGAAACGTTGCGGTTGTAAGGCGAAAAGGTGATCTTGCGCTTTACTCTTATGCCGATACAACTAAAACGAAGATCATTTTTGTATAACGAACGGTGAGCTTAATAATGATTTTTCGCGGATACAACTGACGGTTCTTAAACGTTCGTGCTGTGTGGAAAGTATGATTTATTTAAAGTAGCTACGCGAAAGGGGCTCGTCGAGAATATTAAGTAAGTGATATCCAGTTTGAAGTACATTATGAACAGTGGAAAAATAGTGGAAAGGAGAACGATGAGAGGGAACGCGAATTAACTCGATCGTTTAACGTTGAAAGGAGGCTGATCAAAATTAAATTAAACTGCACTCGGAGAGGCACGTGGAAAGCCGATCACCGACAAACGGTTTCGCGCTTCGACGCAAAATGTCGAGCGCGTGTGAAGCGTCGCGAAAAAGATCAGCGGCGTCGTTGGTTCGCACGTGCGAGAATTATGGCGAGTAAGAGCAAACAATACAAACTAATCGGCGCGTCGACACCGGGCGCGGTAGCTGACAAAGTAGCGAACGCCAAGAGGAAGCCTCGGCTGAATGATCGAGAACAGGAATTCGTGCTTCGCGTCTTCGACGTGCCAAAATTTTAGCGGAGATTTCGTTCTTTCGCATCGCCGTCGTCACGCTGACGGCAGCGGGAAGAGATTCTGAGCGAAGCACCGAGAAGCCGACCTTTTGTCCATAAATCACCGGCACTTTTCCAAAACATGGATGATCCAACAGAGTCAACGACCTGTACGACGACGCTTACGCGTGCTGAATAAGCCGACACGACATCGAAAAAACTCTGGCCGAGAACGGACTCGTGAAAAACTACGATATACGATAGTTTGTGCAAGCACAAAGCTCGACTTCGTCACTCTAAGAATTACACCTCCAGGTTCAAGAACGACGATTCAAAGAATTTAGACGAGATACGAGCTTTGGTAAAGCGGCGTATAGAGTTATACAAAAATAGGAGGAAAGGATACTCGAAGATACATATTAATCGCATAAATCCCCGAATATAAAAACTCCTTTCGGATCGAAGAAAGGAAAGAGCATATACAAGCGTGCTCCATCTTTTACAATAGAACTCTGCGCTTTTGCAATCACCGAATCACACTCCAACAAATAGCTCGACGAATCATGAGGATACCCAAAGAAAGTGTCGTCCATCAAATTTAACCCACTGCCAAAAGACTCAATGCTCAATCGTTGCGCAGCGCGAATCATGCCATTTGAACAACGAACGATGTCACCAACCACGAAGGATCGCTGAGCGAACCGAAGAAGCTGCTCGCTAGAGAAAGTCGTTGGACGACGCACAGAAGGCGGACCATGTCCTTCTGCAGGATAACGGGAAGGAGCAGGGGCCTTCCCAAGCCCAACTACTTCCCCCTGCTGCCGCCCATTAGTCCCGCGGACGCGAAACGCTTCTGCCGCATCACTGGCAAGTCCTACGGCCTCCCGACTCACCACTACATTCCCGTGCTTCTGGGCGTCCACTCTCACGACAAGTCGAAATGCAGGATAACGAACGCCTCTGGCCTGGGGCCGCACCACTACACGGCTGGGCTGATCCTGGGGGAGAAGAAGAAGCACGT
The DNA here is from genome assembly GCA_038496175.1 of Ampulex compressa. Classification (NCBI taxonomy): domain Eukaryota; kingdom Metazoa; phylum Arthropoda; class Insecta; order Hymenoptera; family Ampulicidae; genus Ampulex; species Ampulex compressa. The sequence continues at coordinate 76,226 of JBCFXI010000170.1, forward strand.
CGTGGTGAAGGACTACAGGTACGTCTTCCCGATCCTGGAGGGCGAGGGGGAGCAGCAGAGGGCGCTGAGGGACCTGCTGAACACCAAGCAGCCCTCGCCGGAGGAGGAGGAGTCGAAGTTCGTGTACACCGTGGAGGAGAGGCGATGCAGCCTCGTCTTTCCTGCGAGGCTCGAGGCCGCGGTCAGGGACGGCGATGTCAAGGACGTGATGCTGTCCAGGGACTGCGACACGGTTCTGCTCAGGCTGAAGCAGGGCAAGAACGTGTCGGTGGACTTCAAGAATCTGGAGGACTTCGAGAATCTGTACGACGGCCTGGGGCCGCGGGAGGACGTGCTGAAGGAGCGCGAGAGGCTGGAGGCGGAGGCGAGGAGGCGCAAGAGGAAGAGGCAGGCGGGCCTGAATTACGCGAAGAGGATCTTCGAGGAGAAGGAGAGGGCGGCGGAGGAGGAGGAGTCGAGGAGGACGAAGCAGCTGAAGCTGAGGAGCGTGAAGGAGACGATAAAGGAGGAGGAGGCGGAGGATTGGAGGCAGGTGGATATAGAGCAGGCTCGAATGAGGGCGTGCGACCTGATGACGGTGCTGAGCCCCTTGCGAGAGGCCGGCAAGTCCCTGCCTCAGGCTCTGGACTGGAACTCCTTTAAGAAGGCCGAGGAGGCTTCGATCGGGGAGCCGGTGGTGCAGAAACTCCCAACGCCCATCAAGGTGGAGCCGCAAATCCTGGAGCAGGGCGCAGGATCGGGCTGCACGTCTCCGGTCTCCGAGAGCACGGCTGGTTTCGAGGCCATCTCGATCGTGAAGCCACTGACGCCTTTGAACGTCGAGCCGGATCCCGTGCTTCAGGCCGCCATCAGGGAGATCCCGACGATCGAGCTGAAGGACACGTCCAATGTGAACGCGAAGCTCGCGCAAGCAGGCGAGCAGGCGCTCGAGGATCTTCCGAGGGTCGAGGAGATTCCCGGATTGGTTACGAGCCTCGACAAGGGCACCAAGGCGACGATGCACAAGATCAAAGGCCTGAAATTGGATATTAAATCCGCGGAGAGATTTATCGCCGGTCAGACGGTGCAAACGCCCACGGGGCCTATTTTCGTACCTGGCCAGACGCTGCAGACACCTCAGGGTCCTGCCTTCGTCCCTGGCCTGACGATCAACACGCCTGACGGGCCGCTTCTCATCCCTGGACAGATCCTGAAGGTGAAGGAGCAGGATGGCGAGAACACCCCGGTGTTCGTGGCCGGGCAGACCCTGTCGACGGAGCAGGGACAGAGGTTCGTTCAGGGTCAGACCTTCCACACGAACGAGGGGGCCAGGTTCGTGCAAGGTCAGACCGTGCTGACGGAAGAAGGACCGAAATTCGTCGCTGGCCAAGTGACTACCAGTGGAACCTTCGTTCCTGGTCAGACGATCCTCACCTCCGACGGGCCACGCTTCATGCCGGGTCAGACCGTAACCGATCACCGTGGCGAGCAGATGTTCGTACCAGGGCAGACGGTGCAGGTTGGCACCAGGTACGAGTTCCTCCCAGGGCAGTGCATCGAGTCTGAGACGGGCGAGACCAAGTTCGTCCCTGGTCAGACGATCCAGACTTCTCAGGGCTCGCAGTTCCTCCCTGGTCAGCACGTCACCTCGAGCACGGGGGAGAGCCACTTCGTCCCTGGCATCGTGAAGGACGTCGATGGCGAACCCAGTTTCGTCCCTGGCATGACTCTGGACACACCGAAAGGCCAGAAATTCGTCGAAGGTCAACTGTTGAAAACACCCGAAGGGGAGAGGTTTCATCCTGGTAGAACGACCTTGACCACCGAGGGCTTCAAATTCGCCGCTGCGAGGAAGTTCGACGAGGTGGTCTTCCTCGATGCAGGACCAGTGGGAGTGCCCGTCGATCCCAGAACCGCGAACGTCTCCCTGAACGAACAGCGCGAGGTGTTTGGCCACATGGTCCAAACCGAGAAGGGCGTCGAGTTCTTCCCCGAGACCGCTCGAAAGTTACCCGAGGGCAGAAGGATCGTCCCGGGACAGTTGGTCCGTGGAGGAAAGGACGGTCCACGATTCGTGCCCGGAGTGATGGCCGAGGACGGCTTCCTGCCGGGTCAGATAGTCATGACGGAGAAGGGCGAGCAGTTCGTGCCTGGCCAAGTGATCGACACGAGCGGCGGCCCGAAGTTCGTGCCTGGCCAAATGGTCGAGACTCGAAGCGGCACGAAGTTCGTCCCTGGCCAAACCGTGGAGACCGCGAGCGGACCCAGATTCGTGCCTGGTCAGATCGTCGAGACGAAGGCTGGCCCGACTTTCATCCCTGGTCAGGTCATCTCCACGGAGGACGAGGGCTCGAGGTTCGTGCCTGGACAAGTGGTGGACACCGCGGACGGGCCGAGATTCGTGCCCGGTAGAGTCGTGGAGTCCGGTGAATTGGGGGTGACCTTCGTACCGGGTCAGATCGTCCAGACGGAGGAGGGTCCACGGTTCGTGGCGCCAGACCTGACCGACACCCCCGAAGGGGAGCTCGAGTTCTCGGTCCAGGGCTTCGAAGTGACGCCCGAGGAGCTGCGCCTCCTGAGGCCCCAGCATCTGCACTACAATCCGCACTTCCAGCACCCAGGTGAGACGAGCATCGACGCGAGGATGCTTCGACAATTGTCCGAGGCTGGCTTGTCCGTGGGCAGGAAGGTGATGGAGGATCTGCCGGCCGTCGACGTGGACGTGGATCCCAAGGCAGTGGCTTTGGAGCAGGCGCTGGTACTGGCGGAGAAACTGGGCCTGCACGGGAACACGGCCGTGAAGATGGCTCAGATCGTGTCCACGGTGGCTCAGCTCGCGAGGAACATAGCCGTGCAGCAGGAACAGCATCGAGAGGAGACTTACGCGAGTGCGAAGGGCCTGGCCAATGGTCCCAAGTCGGCGATCATGGTAAACGGCGAGGGCGCGTACGGAAACGACGAGAACGCAGGCTCGAACTGCCACGAGGACACCGATTGGATTCGAGACGCCATTAAAACCGCCATGACCACCGCCGTCCTAGCCATCGGCAGCGAGGGAACCTCCGGGGAAAACGTCAACGACGCGAAGCAAGACTTCGTCTACTCCTCGATCAGCGAGGCCTTCAACGTCCTCCTCCGTCAGAGACCCCTCACCATGAACCAATCCGTCGAAGAGGTCCTCCGCGTCCTGCTCGTCCCCCAGAATCGCAGCTCGCTCTGCCAAAGGGCCCTCTTGGAGTTGCTCGAGATGCGCAACAACAAGGTCGACCTCCTGAAGTCCACGGTGATAAGCAAGACCCTGGAAGAGGAGGCGGTCCTCGATCGCCTATCGATGGTCCTCGAGGAGGAGCACGGCACGGACCTGGTGGGTCCAGCCTTCAGGACAGTCTCCAAGAACGACCCCGAGCTGGTCTCTCGAGTCCTCAGGAAGGTCTCGGAGGAGGTAGCAGGGGTGGAGACCGAGAAGGAGGCCGCGGAAACGGTGCACAAGGCGATCGTCCTGGCGATCAGAGAGTCCAGCGAGCTTCGAGTGAAGGAGCTCCTGAACGACGAGGGTGGGAACATAAGGGAAATGCTGCTGCAAGCGGTGGGTCTTGCCAGGGCTCTGGGCATGTCCTCGACCGCCAGCAGTCTCCTGGCCGTGATCAGCGACGAGAAGTCGACGCGAGCGCTGGCGGCCGACAGGGTGACCCTCGACGTGCTCAAGCGACTGACGATAATGCGAAAGCTGGCGGAGGAGAGGCCACCCTTTGTCAGCGCTCTGCGCCAGCTGTGCAGCGATCCTGAGCTCGCGAGGACGGATCCGCGGCTGAGAACTCTGGTCAGAGAGAGCGCCGCGCTGATGATCGTCCCCGAGGAGGCGCCCCTCCAGTCATCGGCCGACGTGCCCACGGCTTTGTTACATTCCGACAACAGCCTGGCTATGGAGGAGTTCCTCATAAGGAGGAGCGTCAGGCCCTCGGCCATATTCATGATCCTGAAGCAGGGTCTGCAGGCCGTCGTGCCCAGGGAGGCGTCCAGGTCCGTGCTGACCGGCCAGGTCGCTTACACCGTCCTCGACGAGGATGGCGTCCACCACTTCGAGCCCCTCCACGTCTTCTCGGCGCTGAGGCTCAACCGGCCGACCGCCCATCGCTTCTCCATGTACTGCTGTCCCGTCGCTAAGGACGAGGACGAGATGCTGTCCACGATGACGGGCACCGGCTCGATCGCCAGCAGCCTCGATGGCTCGGGGAATGGGAATTGGTGCAGGCAGGAGAGCAATGGCGTCAGCGTGTCGAGGTCCGATCGGTCCTGCGCTCGCTCGGCCAGCAGGGAGAACACGCCGAGCTTCAGAAGGCTGAGCAATGTTCGTCGGGAGAGTAGTTGCGAACGGGTAATTCAATATGACGTGATAACGAGTTATCCCCAGGTCCACTTAATCGGATCGTCTTGCGATTTTCACTCGCGAAGCGTACCGAAAGATCGTTCCGATCGATCGATCGCTGGGAAAGTAATGAAATCCTCGGAGGGACGATTCTCGAGGCAGGGCGATACCCCGTGATTTAGCCATGTCCGGAGTACGCGAATATAATGAACGCTTTGTTCGCGAAACGAGAGTCCTTCGAAAGCAGGAGGGATCGTAAAACGATGATCTGTCTCTGTTGCAGAAGTCCCTGGACAATTACGTCGTCGTCAAGGATTACACGAGCGACAGCGACGGTTTCACGGTGAACGTCGGCGACATCGTCGAGGCGATCGAGTATGCGGATCCAGCAAAGTAAGCACCGTTCCTTTTCCTCGAGGCCCTCGTCGAAAAAAAAAAAAAAAGAAAGAAAAAGAAAGTAACGCGACTGGTCGGATCCGTCGACTCGATCTACGTGCGTAAAACGTAATCGCACCGCTCGTACGGATCTATCTCCGCGCGTACGTCTCTGCAACGTGTGGTGCCGGCCAGAAATAGGCCTCGCCACGAGGGTCGCTTATAGCTGGCGTGTATGTAAACGATAACGATGCTGTACGCTACTTGTCACCTTCCAAAACGAATTCGCTCGTTGGAGGGATATGCGACCGAGGTGACTCTACTTAAGCCCACCGATCGGGTTAGAATCAACGATGAGAATCGTCTTAACCCTTTGCCTCGTGAGCAACGCTCGCGCTTCTGCTTTATTACGGTTCATATTCATGTTCCATGCGTGTTTAGTTTCGGTTCGTCGCTTTACGCTCCCGTGGGTGTCGATGCCGAATTATATTCGAGCGTTAACACTAGAACTACCAAAGCAGTCAAAATAACTGGTCAGTCGTCTCTTTAAAAAATCGTAGTGCTTTAGAGCGATGCATTTTTTGAGATTTCCCATGATTTTCATGCGGTATCAAGATCATGGTATTGACTTACCGAAGTTTCCTTTTACTCTCCCCTTTTTTTTAAAGATGTACGTGGCGTTATAAATATCCCCAGAAAGTGACCGGTAAATCTAGTGTTAAAAAAAGGACGAGCGCGTTTATCGACGAGGCAGGTAAATTAGTAGCGAATGCTAAATCGTCGATGGTACTATCGTTACAATGGCTAAATGCCGGAGTCTAATTCGCGTTGTGGTATAAAAAATCCTAAAGGCAAAGGGTTAAAGAATATCTCTCGGAAATATGAATCGTATATAAACCGCCGCGATCGAAAGGGAGAGTGAGAGAGTGAGAGAGAGAGAGAAAGAGAGAAAGAAAGATGATGGACGAGGTAAAGATACCGTCTAGGCCGTTCGATCAACGTGTCGAAACCGGGTCTGGAGGAAGATCATTGCCCCTTGTAAGAACGTCGGCTCTGCTTATTTTCGCGGTGATATTTTTACGGCGAACGACGTTTCTTCGGGCACGTTTATAAAATACGCCAGCGTCGCTTGCCGGCGGATGGCCAGATGGAAAGTTTTCAGTGCGCGATTACGAACGCGTAAATTTGTCGCCTGGAACCGCGGGCGGAGGATCCTCTAACCCCCGCGAGCTTCGCGCGAAGCCCTTAACCCGCGACTCACCTGGGGGACGGAACGATCGTGCGCATAGAAATAACCGCTTCGCTCTAATATCCTTCGCATCGCGCTCTACGCCATACGATATTAATATCCTGCCTGAGAGAAAAAGAAAGGGAGCGAGAGAAAGGACGACTATATGCCGCGCTCCGTACGATATTAATAAGCTAGAGACGAGAGAAGCGAGAGATATCGGAATCGAGAGCGCTTCGTAACTCGAGCATGCACGGCATCGAGTTTGAGAGCGAGTATAATGCACTCCGTCACACCTAACGGGGCAAGGGATAACGTTCGAACACCCACTACCGCTGCACCGCCATTTCTGCGCTCGAGCGAGGCATGGATAACAAAGCATCGTCGCTTCTAATCGTACTAAACATCTCCGAGTAGCTTTACGCGCCGCCTGGAAACTTAATCCCGAGCATCGTGCGCCAAGGCTGACACCTCGATCGAATTAATCGACGCCCAAAAGTTGAGACTCTCTCGTCCGCACGAGGCACCTTGATCGAACCGAGGAGACGCGCCGGAGGCAATGGTCGCTCTATCGAGGACGCTTGGCACTGTTGTAGGAAACTGAAGGTGGATCCCGAGCTTGAGACCGGCGAGGCTGGTGAAATGTTGGACAATTCGGCGGCTAAGCACAAGCTATCGGTTCGACCGCGAAGGAAACACGCCGATCCGCGGGCACGAAGTATATCGAGGTCGAACTCGGACTCCAGCCTGCACAGGTAAGGCGCCGAAGGGGCATCGTCGTCTCTGCCTCGAGAGACCCGTGCGATTTTGGAATTGCGAGAAATCGTCCGGCTGACGCTTCGGGGAAGCTTCGATGATCAGATCGAGCGCGAAGCTCGATGTATCGCGATGTTCTCGGCGGATGGAAGCTCGAGGAATAGTGCCAGACGCAAACGCGAGGTCTTCGTGGAAAACTCGAAGTGCTGTATAGTTATTAAGTACGAACCGCAGAAAGGGAGGTGATGTAAAGCGGAAGGAGGAAGTAGTGCAGCCCCGCTGTCTATCAGGCGGTTCGTCCATTGAATTCAGAAAGCTCTACCGCGGAGACATTTGCTTTGAACGGCACGACTAAATCGGCGCACGAAATATAGGAACGACAGGTGCGTCGGGCAAACAGTAGGCTTCAAACATTATGTTAACGGTGAAGCCAATGAACTCGTCGTATTTCACCCCCGCAAGATTAAATCGGTGCGAATATTCGTATACGAGAATGGTGCCCGCTAAATTTGTGAATTGATTTAAGACGATGACCGAGCAATTTAATCTGCCGCATTTTTTAATTATCACGGATCGATCGTATCTTTGGATGAACAGAAAAAAAATGTGCATCGATCCTTCCCAGTCGCGAGATGAGAAAAGTCGTTCCAACGCTTTTTTTTAAACATAATTTTTGCTCAGATCGTGATTATATTAGTACGTTTATTCTCTTCCTTTTCGTCGATTAACATTTCTCGATGGAACCAGCTCGATCCTTGACCGCTATGAAGAAGCCAAACGATATTGTTAGCCTCGGTCAAACGGAATCGAAGATTGCTCGAATACAAAATGCATTTAGCTCCCGTGATTTATGGTGACGCTAATGAAGATTAAGCGTTTATAAATATCCAAAGCAATAATATATCGTATGGAGTATCTTTGCGTTATTGGCGGCACGCCAAAGTAAAAACACAATCGATAATGCACAAGTCATTGGTGCTGAACGTTTGTCGTATTTTAAAAACGTGTCGCATCAAAATGACTTTAGCTATAAATTCAGGATATTTCGTACATCTCGAACCCAGTAATATTTCATATTTATCGAAATTTTTGACATCAAATAAATAATTATTCTTTCAAAGATTCGCTAAGCTTGGGGTTCTTGTGCTAAAAGAAAAGTGCTAAAATACTGTTAAAAATAAATATTATCGTATTAACCATAATTCGCACGAAAAATACGGATTATCGTATTATCCCTAATTCCTGCGAATCAGAAATTCGATATAAGGATAGGAATGCGGCTTTGCTAAACGAGAATTATTGCGTAATATCGGTAATGGCCCTACGACTTATCGGCTTGCCAAGAAGAAGCGGCTCTGAACGGGGCACACAACATTGGCTAAAGCTGAAAATAAGTTAGGGTAAAGGTGAGGTTCAAATCCGAAAACTCCCCGACGAGTTAAAACGCTGGCAGGGCTAATGTTCAATGAGCTGCGAACGATTTACTACGTACTACATCGAGGCGTTGATCCGTCCGGTATGACTTTTGCCGGCACAAAGTAATAACTTAGCGCCAAGACGAAATTAAATCGGCATGGAAACGTGGTCGTATGACGGGGCGGTATGTCGCGCAACGAAAACAAGGATTCTTGATTAAGCTGCCGATTTAACGATTCTCGCGCAGAGCCCCTCGTAATATTCGCATCTAATTTTATTTCGAAGCTCAAGACGCGCCTGTACGGAGGATCAAAGCGGTCGATAAACAGTGAGCATTGTGAAATCGAAAAATTAGTTCAACGCGAGTTCCCTCGCTCGAAAGAAGTTTCCTCTCTCTTCCAGTTGGGAGATTAACGCGAGCGTAATATTAATTTCAATGGTTTCTCCTCGAAATTTGACCGATCAAAAAACCGTGGCACGAGGCCATATTTGGAATGCGACGCGATAGATGTTTTAGGACGTGGAATTAGAGGGCGATACGTCCGTGTCCCACTCGTTTTCAAAGATAGTCGCGAATTCTGGTATTCGGTATACATAGGTGTGGCGGCTATTAATTATGCGCCATGAGTTCCAAGTAAGAGGATGAAAAATGCAGGAGCGTCCTTCATCGAGTCTCGATGTATAGATAAATGTAGAAGCGCGTGGGTGGCGGGGGGTTATATTTGAACCGCGTGACTAAGGCGGCAGGCCTCCCTGTCGCCGTGGTCATCGTTCATTCAGCAAAACGCAATATCCGTTGGCGATCTCTGGAAATTGTTATACGCTGACCTTTACCTCTAACGCGCTTGGCCAAATGTCCGTTATCGTTCCACGTCGCTTGGCTCGAGTATAAAAATCATCAGGAAGAAGAAAAAAAACGGAAGTTGGTACGTCGAACGAGTGCATGCTCGTTTCTCAAACGCTAGAATTCAACGCATTATTCCTATCGATTTGGTGCGAATTAAGAATGAATCGTCTTTTATACAAACCTATGGATAAAGCCTAAGTATTTGAATAGAAATATTTTTTAATAATAATAATGTTATAATAATAACAATATTTAATATTAATAATCCAAATGTATGGATAAAACCAAAGTATTTGGATACAAATATTTTTTAATAAAAGGCAATCACTTTTCTGGTACCGAAATGTATTTATTTCAACGGAGAACGATGGATAATTTATTTAAATGTTCATGGATCGCATATCAGCGTGATTCTTAAACAGATAAACGTGCCAAGCTTTCCCTATTCGTATATTCGAATAATCCATTTGTATATCGTACTAAATGTTTTCCATTACCCTTACAGAGTATACGTACGCACGGCTGATTCGAGAGAGGGATGGCTACCCATGTCCATTCTGATGCAGACCTCTTTAACCGAGGAAAGCGCGGCGCTCGCGGGCCACCATCGGCCGGAAGATTCGCATTATCGAAGAGAGTAAGTCGATGGCCATATAAATATAATACGATAACCAGCTCATTTCCCTGTCCCCGTGTTTCACGTATTCCCCCTCGATTATTCCAGGGCAGTTATAAAGGAATTGGTCGAGACCGAGGAGGAATTCGGCAGGGACCTTCAGCTGGTAGTCGAGCGTTATTTGAAACCCCTGGACAATCCTGAAGTTCCACGCGTCGTGCGGGACAACAAGGAGGTGATCTTCACGAACCTGAAGCAGATAGCCGATTTTCATAACACGTATGTATGCCACACCGAAGAAGTTCCTCGTAACACGACGAGTCTGTTCACTGCGACACTGTCATATTCGACTTGCTCACTTGTATCGATAACGATATCGAGAAAAGAGGGCTCCATTGAGATTCATTGATAATAGGACGTAGCGTATCATCGTTGAAATCTCTCGTTCATCCGTAATCCTCCCCTATTTCAACCGGTCATATTAACGTCGGGCGGATACATACACGCAACAAACTGAAATCTTTGTTCATCCATCCATATACAGTATAATCAAAACGGAAAAGGGACACGTGCACACACAATCATACATTCGTTTGACACACGCCCAACTCGTCAATGTACATTACTTTCTTCGTAGCCAAACAGAATGTACACGACGTAAGTCCAGAGTTATGGTGATGTTTTGTGTGATGGTGTGCCCGTGATTTCACCCGAGTATTTCCACGTGTTTTTTGGTTTTACGCGGAAGCCTTGCTTTCCTCTCCCGAAAGTCGGTTCTATAGCACCCACCTTGAAAGTGACGTTTGTACGTGTATGAGCACGCTGAGAGATTATCGTCCCTGCGAAGCGGAAATATTTCAACGATCGCGATGCGTATTGTGTAAGATTAATTGTTTGAAATAACATTGCTCTCCGGCAGGATTTTTTTAGATTGGTAAAAAATATTAGACTAAATCCATTTATTCGCATTATTCGACGATGTAGAACTAGATAATATTTATAACGATAGAATAGAATATTTGTAGTTTGTTGTTGAAATATATCTGCGCTTTAATCGTTGCCCAAGTGAAGCTAAATTTTAATTTATTCGTGAATCTCCTCCCTTGTATTAACGGTTAATTGGATAACCAACGGACCGCCGTAAAATTAATAGCAGTGATTTAATGTGATTTTTACTATGGAACTCTGTATGTCGCATTGAAAATAAACAGAACTATGAATACCTTGTGCACGTAGGCTTGGAGTGACTTTGGCATGATAATTAATTCGAGCCTTACTTAGATCGTTCGGCAGGGTGTTGATCGAGGGCGTCAAATACTATGCGGATCAGCCACGAATGCTAGGAAAAACTTTCCTAAGGCTGGTAAGTTCTTCTTAAATATATATATATTTCATAAATCGGTCTAGCTTCGGATGAGCTTATTAAAACGATTATCGATTTTTAAATTCGTGTCAGGACTGCGCACCTTATATAAAAAAAAATATGACGTGGCTATGTAAATTGGAAGACATATTTTTATGTTATATTTTATATTTAATATGTCACAAAACTTGTAAAACGTTGGTGCGTGTAATTGTATTTTCTAATGCGCAACATTTCGAGAATGAAAATTCCCCAAGGAAAAAATGCAAAGTACTTGCATTAAACGATGAATCGCTCCATTTATAACAAAAAAAAAAAACATTACTGTGTTCAAGGAGAGAGATTTCGATAAGCACGTGGCGTACTGCAGAGACGAGCCAGCCGCTCAAGAATTCCTCCAAATGAACGATGCAGTGCGAGAATACTTCGAGGTGAGTTTTCAAATTTTCCATAGCAACGTACCATTAACCAGATATTTTATTTCAATCAAACAAACTTTTCGTATTGTCATCGAAGAAATTCGTTAACCATCGAACGTCCCTTCAATTTACTTGTAATTTTCCAAACTATCGCTTACGTGTAAAATAAATATGTGTTCAAAATGAATTAAATATTCAAAGTCGACTAGGAGAACGTAGTAAAAACGATAATGCAGTATTCTACGCTACCAACGAGTTCGCTAGCCGCGCGATAAAATAGATCCCTAGGGGTATAGAAATAAGCATAGCTTCAAAAACAAATTCCAAACCGTGCAACAGAAACGCGTACATTTCCCTCAACGGTACGACCTTTTTATAATATATAAAGCATCTCGTCACATTTATTCCCTTTGATATCAGCGTGTATCAATTATCACGTATTTCTACTCGCGAATTTTTTCACTCTATAATCGATTTTACACCAGAAGAATAGCGAAATTTCTACGAAGCTCGCATTCTGATTGTCCGATTGACGGATCCGCGATCGATTATCCCGACGATATGAATTGGAGAAAATGTAATTACATAACCAGCGGGGGCAAGCGGGCGCCTGTCCAGCCCTAGAAATAGCTCGGTTTATTCTTAACGGGCGGAACATCTTTCGTCTCTCTTACCTACGCACGACAGCCACACGGCGAGGCATGTGGTTCTAGAAGAAAGGGAAGAAAGCTCGATGTTAACAATCGATGACGTCGCGAGCCGTGTCATCGCTAGACGATGATGCACCCATACTGTATATAACCGATTCCCTCGGAAATCGAAATTTCGTTTAAAGTTAGCAGCATTACGCGCGTCGAAGCGTAAAGAAACGTTTTATCCGAAAATGTCAGGGTGTGTCAAATTATAAATGAGATTCAGTCATATCAAGGAATTATTGTATTCGGTTTTTAATTTATGCAATAACGGCTGATTCTTCAAAATTGTTGCGTTTTCGTGGTTTTTGGAATGGTTCAATATTCTCGTGCGATTTGTGATTACTTTAAAAAAAAATGGTAATCCTTAGAAGATTATTATGTACGTTAGGAAGGAGGAGAATATTTAAAAAATTCTTTCTTCGCGTATTTGAAAAAGCGTGGATAGAGTGCAATGGTGTATAGTGGGCTATTCTATTCCTTCAGTCTTCTCGTTCATTTTTTTCCTATGACCTACCCGGTTATTTCTGGAACTTGAGTCAAGAGTTTGGAAATTTTCGCTGCTCGTGTAAATGCAATTTAACGACGTGACATTAAAATTAGCACGCCCTACGTTTCTTGACCATATCTTATTTCTATAACGTTGATACTCTTCGATATCGTCGTGCTTTTTAATAAACTTTCTACATTAAATATATATAACAAATTTCTATATACGATCAATTCTTAAGTTTATCGTCGTTGATTTTAGTACAAGGAATCACGGTAAATCTTATTTTAACCGTTAGCAAAGGCACAGAGATAATAATTCGCAATCGGAATTTTTACGAATTCCACTACAATAATATATCAAACTTTGGTATACCATCGTCAAAGCTCTAAGCGTACATCTCGAAATTCAACTCTCAAGAATTGTATCTTATAATCCTTCGCGCTCTTTCATCCACACGTCACTCATACAACTCGTTCGCCGCTGCCTCGGCGCGGACTTCGATTCTCCCATAAAAAATCCTGCGAGCAAGAGCATCGATCGCTCATCCACCAATTTGCCTAACATCGTGCGCGCGTAAATGGAATTTCCATATATCGAGCCTGGAAGGAGATCAGGACACAGAGAGGGGTGGCGCAGGGTGGTAAAGAGCAAAAGCTGCCCGCGATCCAGGCCGTCTTCGTGTTGTTTTTGTGCGTGGTCAGTCCACGAGTCCGTCCGGCGTCTAAGTATAGCCGTGGCCGTATTGGTCTCCTAGCGGGCCGGTTGCCGCGCGGGGATTTTCGGTAACCACCGACTATGGATCCCCCGAGAGGAAGAGAATCGGCGGAAGGGAAGAGACCTGGACCAGTCTGCGGCCAGCCACGGTGTGTCCTCACGGAACGAACGACTCGAAACACCATTTTCTAGTGTTCACTCCCCCTTACCCCTCCCTCAAAGGTGCGTCCAAGATAGAGGAAGAGAGAGAGAGAGAGAGAGAGAGGAAGGAAGAGCGAGAGAGAGAGAGAGAGAGAGATAGATATAGATAGAGAGGGAGAGAGAGAGAGAGAGAGAGAGAGGGTTCTTGGAGACGACGCCGTGGCCTCGTAAAAAGTCATCGGGAGGCGCGTAAAAGTGTTTTCCACGGCAAACGTCAAGATGCTCGTCCCCGAGTTGATCCCCAGTTAGGATCGCCCATCGAGTACTCCCTGTGCGTGGAAAATCCAGTCGCATCCAAAAATATACGGTGTTCTCGCCAAACTCGATCCCCTTCGTATCGAATTACAGTGACGGACTTTCGCCGTTTCGAGCTGCCGCGAATTCCACGATTAAGCCTGCCGTCGATGCGTGTAGTTAGCGGGTCGAAGGGTCGTGGGACGGGATTCGCATTCTTGGTGGCCCGAGGTCGCGTCGAAGAGTGAGAAACCGGGAGGTTCGGCTGGAAACCGAATGCGACCAGTCGAATAAGGGCTGTCGATCGACCTTAGGTGTGACCGATTTTCACCGTCAATGCCAATAGTGTGCTTGTTCGATATCGTCGATCGGATCGACGATCGAGGGACGTTTCGATTCGAATCGTAAAGTCGTAGATCACCGCTGGTTGTGTCGTTGTGGATGTCGGCAAGAGATTCGCGCTTTGCTCGTTCGTCGAAATACTTTTGATATCGATTTGAAATTGATAGCCGTCGAATTGAAACGTGAGCGTTGCATACATAATGTTACGGCTGTCTCTAAAGGTAAGGCTTTTTCTTGCAGGCGCTGAGCCAGACTCTCGGTGACGACAAAAGCGTATCGGAACACTTGAAGCTTCCGATACAACGCATAAACGACTACCAGCTCCTACTGAAGGTAACGATGACCAAAACTTTCTCACGGCCTCGCTTTCTCGCCGGTTTGATCGATGTACATTACGATGCACGATATAAGTTGCGCGTGAGTCGTTTGGAAAATTGCTCACGTTTGAGCAGCAATGCGTGTAATTGCCTCGATTAACTTTTACTCGAAAGAAGATTTCCGTTATTAGACGCGCTAGCCTCTGTCACCGTGACAAACCGCGAAAAAATGACTCTGTTTCATAATTACGAGCGCAATGCGAGATGTACGGATGTCGATGTAACTCATACGACGCATCTCTGGACAACATCCAACCTGGCATTGCCGAGAGATCGGATCGCAAAAGAATACGCCTTCCCCGCGCTTAAATACCCTGGCATAGTTCGTTAAATTGCTTAATTGAATGAATTATCGGTCTACCAGACTCCGCGACGAGCTTTAAATCACGTTCATAGACGTTTCAATCGGATATCGCTAAATATATCGCGATGTACAAAGAGGAACCTCGACTCTCGATTAACCGACGTTATAAGAAGCCAGTTTGAGTGCATTGCGTCGATTATGCGTAAACTCCTGCTGGAAGTTACCTCGTGCATCGTTATCTACGACCCCCTTTTTTTAGCCAAATTACAGAAACGCCCCGCGCATCCGATTCTGAAATAAATTTCAAGGGTGCCGGACAAAAATATAGCGTGTTGTGTGTACCTCTTGAAAGCATTCCAGCATGTGCGTATAAACCATCCGTATGTTCGGATGATATATAAAGCTACCGCCGAAATCCGATATTACAATGCCATTTTACGGACGCATTTTCACTTCACGCTCGCGTCGCACTAGGAGTATCGCCTCGAGTTTTCGACGCGATTACGACCGGGATTTACAAAAATACTGCGGCGTCCTATAGTTCCCGCGCGAGCAGAGTGTCTGACTAATATCCGATTCATCCACTTAACGTTGCATATCTCGCGGTGCCAACTTTCTCGCTATCACTAAATTTCATATTCACTTGCTCAAATTGAATTTGCATCTAATTCTTTGCACCTCGCGAACTTCTAATATCGCATACTATATATTTAACATTGAATTTCCTTCGGATTAAAGAAATAATCTTATATCTAGTTCCTAAATGTTCGATATCGAAATTTTTCAAATGCGCTTATTAACAAAGGACTCGAGAATATGCACGTACCTTCGAAGTTCATTACACTTGAATAACGACGATCCTCGTGGGCCAGCGACACGGTAAATGGAACGTGCACGCGACCTATATGTCATACCAAATTTAATTGCGCCAAACGGAAATAGTCCGGCGCTAAAATACTCCTTGGTTTACCTTGAAAACGTGCCCCACTAAGTTAATTGCTTCCTCATAAAGGATATGTTCTATTAAGGACGACATTCCATCACTACCATCGATTAAAGTTGGAACAAGATTAAAAGCGGCAAGAAATCGTTCTCGTAAGAACGCGGTTCCTCGTGCTTTCCAGCGGTATGCGCGAAAGAATTTCATCGCGGGGGATAATTGGCGATGGCGCGCGTGTTTTCAATGGTGTGCGTGCGATCAACGACGACGACGAGTCTCGTTAGTCCTACGACGAGGCGCCGATATGGATCAAGGAAAGCTACAAAGTCCGACGGCTTTGTGGATGTAACGCAGCGACAGAATGTTTTGCGCGCGTGTGCGAAACGTGTGGGCGCCGTACGGATTTAGCGAGCTAAAAACGGGTCATCTTCGTGGCACGTTATCCTTTCCGTCTTCGATCAGCGCGAAAAACCGTGCAAGGGGGAATACGATAGAGTGGCCGATGAAAGGTTGGACTTCCACGTGGAACGATCAGAGTTCAAATTCCCCATCCAGTATGTCTGAAGAATTTTCCATGCTGCGCGTGCACCGTATAACCGGTGGTTTGGAAAGCATCCTAAAATAAAGGCACCTAGGCGGGATATGTTGGCGATCAGTGTCATAAAATAAGCGGAAAAATATTGGGAGACGAGACTATTCCTTAATAAGATTAACAACGACAAATTGCAGGAGCTGGTGAAGTACTCGACCCGGCTAGGCGAAAATTGCGACGACCTCCAGAAAGCTTTGGAGTTGATGCTAGGTATCCCCCACCGAGCGACGGACAATAAATTCATAAGTAACATCGAAGGCTACAAGGGGAACATACACAAACTCGGTAGATTGCTCACCCACGTAAGTAGATCCTGCTTTGACTAATTCGCGCAGAATAGTTCGATTGCAACGAAACAACGAGGAAATTGTAAAAAAAATCGTCATCCCCGCAGGAGTGGTACACCGTAACCGACAAGGACGGCAAGAGCAAGGAAAGATACCTGTTTCTCTTCAAAGCTCGCATACTCGTCTGCAAGGTCAGACGAATATCGGAGGACAGATCGGTTTTCGTCCTAAAGGATATTATACGAGTACGTGCAATTACCATTTTAACTCCCACAACATAATAAAAAAAACAATAGCGCAAAATACACATAAATAAGTTAAAAAAAAAATGTCGAAGATAGCCTAACGTCGATTATTGACCAACTTTAGAGAAGCAAAATTACCCCGATTCAACCGGTATATTTTCGTATATTTTCATTATCACTAACACATTCTCGAATTCACTCAAGACCGATTTTACTTTGCCACATCATAACTCTTACGGCAATACAATAATATCTCACGCTCCCAGCGACGCTCGTATAAATAAAATCTTACGATCGCGTATATAATCGGCACAAAATCTCAGCTGCCGGAGGTAGAAGTGAAGGATCATCCGGAGGACGAGCGTTCGTTCGAGCTGCACAATCCTGGGATCTCCGGCTATCCGATCACATTGGTAGCCCATAAGGATCCCGTGAAGGCCTGTTGGCTCAAGGAAATTCGACAGTACGCCAGCGACGTCGTGGCCCTAGCCGAGCACGCGGCGGATGATCTGCAGCTGACAGAAATTCCCGAACCGAAGGAGGAGGTTCAGGGCAATCCTGGTCCGGCGAAGGCAGCCGCCAATCCTGGACCGCCGAAGGTAGAGGGTAATCCGCTTAAGGCACAGGCGAATCCAGGACCGCCTAAGGTCGAGGATCAGAAGCCGGCGGAGAAGAGGAAGGAGGAGGTCGTTACTTCGGAGTCCTTGGAAGCGAAGAAGGCTAAGGTGGAAGAGGGAGGCGCAGACATGTCACGGAGATACTCTTCGAGTCGGTACAGCGCCTCGTCGAAGGTCGTGGAAGGTGAGGATCTTCGTGTAACCCATTAGCCGCATATGACAAGTATACTCCTGGCATTTTTTTTTTTTTTTTTGAGATTTGCTAGGGATTTGGGAGGAATTGGTTTTGACATTCTTCTTTCGATTAGAACGCGTATGACTCGAAGTGTCTTCTCAAAAAAGTGCCGTTTCTCAATGAAGAATATACTTGTTATGCATAGTTAATGGACCACTGCATCGATGCCTATGAAATGTCGCCAACTCGTGGATTTCTTTGATGTGCTTTTCTTTTTATCGTGAAATGTATTCGATCTGTGAAATGCTAAATGTTGTACTATGTGAATCTCGTAATGCGCGCGAAGTGTGGTCGAAAATCTTTCGAGTACTCGTTTCTATCGTAAAGTGTCTTCGACCTATGGTGTGCCGAATGTCGTGTGCTCGCAGCACCAAAAATGTCAGCGCGGTTCTACGAACTTATATATTTTCTTGTGAAGCCTGGAAGTGTATATGTCCACTGAGCAATGACTAGGACCCTAAATATGGACGTACGAAACAAATCGTTGTACAAATAATTTATCATACATTAAACTACAAAAAAAAAGCTGAAAAAAAAATTTGTATATATACATACATTACTCTTCCATGCCTCTCAGGTCTCGCTAGAGCTTTCTTCGAACGTAACGCTTTCTTCGTACTAACAATTTGTAGAGTACTCGTCGGTATCGAGTAGCCGAGATGGAGTGTCCACTTACGTGGAGTCGGCGATGTCCGCCAGCACGGCCAGGACTTCGGCCACCGTGCTCGGAGCGGAGAAGATCTCCGAGAGTAGCTCTAGTTCTTATCAAACGGCCATCAGCGGTGGTTCAGTCGGATCCAGCGTGGATACGAAAACCGCGAGGATCACCCTGGGCGCCACGGAGACCGGCAAGCCCATGTTCGTGAAGACGATCGAGGGTTGCAACGTGGAACGTATGTACACCGTTTGATGGATCCATGTATATTCGTACATTCGTCGTGAATTCACTGGGCACGATACGATAACAATCGCTGACCGTATTAACACTAGAACTATCGACAACAGTTTCGATACATCTGGATGTACGGTATATATCTGACAAAAGGGAGATGGCAAAGAAGAGTGGTTAATAAGTGTACATAATCATTTACATAACGCAACGGAATAAACAATTTTTTTGGAGAATTTTTTTTAATCAAGAATGATCGTTCCAAGGGTTTCGGTAGTTTTGGTGTTAAGAATAAGGAAAGATTCGAGTACGCGATGCTGGTGTACTTCGAACTCGTACGTGCTTAATACTAGTTTCGCGACAGACCATTCTCAAAGTACGTTGCGCAGATGTAAACTCGTCTAGGTTTATTTTAGGGACCATGGCCGAACGGTAAGTTCGATTACCTCAAGGTGGAAATAAATAGTGTATTTATCGCGATAATATATGGTACTCGAAGACGAGCGATGATTTCTGAACCACGTGACATAAGATACATTTTTACTGTTCTAGCGATACGAGCAAAAAAGGCATTGATACACGCCGTAGGTAAAGTGACACGCAATTAGTCTACTCTCTCATCATCCTCTATATTGCGCATTCTCTATACATTTTTTCGTACTGTATCATTGTTGAATTATACGTCTTTCTTGTTTTTTCTCGTAGTCAGCTGAGTAAAATGCTTCTACCGCGTGACGCTAGGTTGGTTGAAAACGCTTAGTCGCTAATACTTTGATTTACATCGTTTTCTGCGTACTCTACGTTAGACTCTTTGCATTTTACACGATCTATTTAGGCTTCTCGTATTGACACACTTCTACACTGGCATACCTTCAACTCTATCTTCCTCGAACACTACACTACCTCGACATACCCATATACTACATTCTCTTACTTCTGCGCTCTTCGAACAAATTCTTACATAGTTTGTATACTTGGCTATCTTATAGATTTAACATAACGTTGCTTTACCTTCTCTCCTAAAATTTCTCTTTGACGTTTTACTCTGTGCCATCGTTTTCTTACATAACATAGGCAATCACACATATACCACCCCCCAAATGTATAGTTTGAACTTTTGAGTAACGTATTACAAACATTTCCCTTCTTACTCCTGGTGCATTTCTTAACAAAACTCCGTACAAGTTATTGTCGATTATTGTCGCAACAATCTCAAACGCCTTTGTTCAATGGAAAGATGATTTTAAACGATACGATTCATTTTGACGATGATTTAAGGTGAAGGGGATTAACATTCGTTTCTCACGAACGACATTATTACCCTTACGAATCGCTTTAGTCACTTATGTACAAGCAATGTTGATTTTGATCAAAAACAGGTGTACCTTAAGACTGCAGCACCTCTTTTCAATGTACCGTCTACTTCGAAGAAGCGATAAAACTCAAGTCGTAATACCCATCTGCTTTCTAAATCGTTTCAAATAGTCCGTTCCTTTTCCTTATCTCGCATTGATTCGAGACATCGCATTTCTTTTTCGTACAGCCGGAGAGGCGGCTTCCTTCGAGTGCACGTTGCTCTCGAGCGACAGCTCGACGAGGATGCAATGGCTGAAGGACAACAAGCCGCTGGAGGACAAATTGGCGGACCGCGTCACGGCCACGGAAACGGACAGCTCCTTCAAGCTGGAGATACAAAATGTCCACGAATCCGACTCCGGTATTTATATAGCGCGTGCGATGAACGGCGATGGCGAAGCCACTTGCACGGCGCAACTCGTCGTACAGGAGCGTAAGTTTCTTCAATTCAGTTTCTCATTCCTTAAATTCAAAGTTCTAAATTTATATTCTCCTTTATCGAATTTACTTATCGCATTAAATTTGGATCACACCGAACGATATGTGCCATGATGCATTATTCTTCAGTGACGGCAGAGGAAAAGAAGGCGAGAGCAGAAGCCAACTCGCCCATCTTCCTGGTGCGACTCAAAGACACGGAGCTGCTGGAAAACACGTATTTGCGCTTCATGATCAAGGTCAAGGGAGATCCAAACCCGGAGATGAAATTGTGAGCACGGCCCCACTATACTTTTCGAAAATCCTCACGATTTATCAAATATAACGCTATATAACGTAAATATAATATAGTAGAATATAGTATATAATATAGTAAATATAATATACTATCAGATTATCCCAAATATCTTCTTCCACCTGCGCGCAGCTGCTTCGCGTAATAAAACGCGACAAGATATCGTTATGATGAAATTCCTATTTTCACAGCTACAAGGACAGCGTTCTGATAGACGAGAAGAACAGCCGCGTGAAGATCGTCACCGACAAGGCCGAGAGCGGCTTCTACGAACTGGTGATCGCCGATGTGCAAAAGCAGGATGCTGGGAAATATTCGTGCACGGCGATGAATCGCTTCGGGGAGGCATCCTGCGAGGCCGTGGTGACGGTCACGGACGAGAAGCCGCTCTTCTTCGGCCTTCCCGAGGGATTATTGGAACCGGGCACGGATCCCAAGTTCATTTGGATGCGCGACGGGCAGCCGTTCGATCCCGAAGAGAGGTTCAAGGTGCTCTTCCAGGACAACGAGGACACGCTGGCCCTCGTGTTCCAGCACGTTAAACCGGAAGACGCCGGTCTTTATACTTGCGTCGCGCAAACGAGCACAGGTTAGACGACGGATCCACCACGAATAACTCGCTTTCCCTTCACGCGTTCCATTTAATATATACATTAATACGCTTTGCTTCCAGAATTTAGCATGGCTCTGCAACTTTACGCTTAGATATCGTACAATTTAAGAAACTGCGATTTATCGAACGATACATGATTTTCGATTGATTCGTCTTTCCGACGATTATTACGCGTGGCTTTAATAATCTCACGCTCGATATAAACCTTCGCAGGTAACATCAGCTGCAGCGCGGAGCTAACGGTCCAGGGAGCCGTGAATCAGTTACTGAGAGATCCAGAGAAGCCGAAACTGGAGTCGGAATCGAGGCAGTCCGAGGTGAGCGCGGGTGGTTCGGCCATGTTGGATCTCCAGGTGAAGGGCTACCCGAAGCCGGACATAAAGTGGACGAAGGACGGCCAGGAGATAATCGCTGGTGGAAGGATAAAGTACCTCTGGGAGGACGAGGAGTCCCTCTCCTTGGTGATAAAGAACGTAACCGCGAAGGACGCCGGCATCTACACGATCAGGGCGAAGAACGAGCTGGGCGAGGACAGCACGCAGATCGAGCTGATCGTCAAATCCGCACCCAAGATCACGAAGAAGCAGACCGACCTGACCGTCATCGTCGAGGAATCCGCGACGATGACCGTCCAGGTCGAGGCCACTCCCGCGCCGGAAGTCACCTGGTACAAGGACGGGAAGCTGGTGCAGGCCAACGAGCGCATCAGCATCCTGAAGGAGCAGAACGACACTTACAAGCTCGTCATCAACAAGACCCGCTTGGACGACGCGGGCTCCTACTCGATCGTCGCTCGAAACGAGATCAACCAGACGACGGAGATCTGGAAGATGAACATCAAGAGCCCGCCGAAGATGAAGAAGAAACTGGGCGAGCCGCAGGTGGTCAACGAGGGGGACACCTTAACGCTGTACGTGGAGATCGAGTCGGAGCTGCAGCCGACCGTCAAGTGGTTCAAGAACGGAAACCTGATGTCCCAGAACAGTCGAGTGAAGATGCTGCGCGAGGGCAACAAGTATATTCTCAAAGTCACCGGAATCGTTGGGGATGACGGAGCTGTGTACAAGGTGGAGGCGACGACGGACGATGGCGTTGTCACGGATCAAACGAGAATCAGGGTAAGTACCCTCCGCAAAATTCCTCATCTTCCACGACCATTATCCGCGAGCATTTTTTACCTCTACGATGAAAGAAATTCTCCGCAAAATTCCTCATCTTCCACGATCGTTATCCACGAGCATGTATTACCTCAACCATACAAGAAGTATTTTAACACTGTTTCTACCAGCCATTTTCCAGACAGACTTAAATGTACTCAATATATCCTTAAAGAGAAAGAGAACGATGGAAAAATGTCGATAGATTAATTTATCGATCCGTACGCTGCGAGAAAATCATGAAAAATCTCAAAAGTGACCGCGCCTCATAGCTCTACGATTTTTCAAAGAAATCACTGATCGGTCGTGGTAGGAATAGTGTTAAAAACCCAGGAGCGCGGAAGATAAATACGACTCTCCAATAATCCTTGTACAGCATCGAATCCTCGAGCAAATCCGAGAATCTGTCCGCAGGTCCGTGGATTGCCGAGATTCAAGGTGAAGATGAGCGACATCACGGCCAACGAGGGCGCGACGGACATCGAGTTCGTCGTCGAGATCGACGGCTTTCCAACGCCGAGCGTGCACTGGTTCCTGGGCGACGTCGAGATCACGGAGAAGCGGACGGAGTACACTCGCATCGAGGAGGGCGACAATTGCAAGCTGATCATGAAGGAGGTCAAGACCGAGATGAAGGGCAAGTACACGTGCAAAGTGAAGAACGAATTCGGTGAAACCGAGAGCAGCTCGAACTTGACGGTCAACACGAGGCCGAAGCTGCTGAAGAAACTCGCCGATCAGAGAGTGAAGGAGGGCGACACGATGAAGCTGATCTTCGAGGTGTCCGGCACTCCCGATCCTGAGGTGAAGTGGTACAAAGACGGGCAAGAGGTGACCGCGGATGCGAGGATAAAGATCACGAGGGACAGCAAGCGGAAGGAGAGTTACGATCTCACCGTGACGCTGATCAAGGGATCCGATGGCGGTGTCTACGAAGTTCGCGCTGAGAACGAACTGGGATACGTCACCAGCAAGAGCAAAGTCATCGTGATGAGTAAGAATCGCCGCACTCTCGTCTTAGTACTTAAGGAACTACCGCTGCTCGAATCGATGCTGGGATCGAATCGGATTTTTGGCGCGCGTATTCGCGGGTGTATCGATTAAAATTATGAAAGGACTATGAAAAGGATAAGAAAGGACAGTAATGAAAGGTACATCGAACGTGGGGGTACAAAGCTCCTTCGATCTCTGCATGTCCGATGGAGCAGCGCAGGATATTCGTAAAGATTTCTACTTTTTGAGATACGCAGCGGCAAACGGTTATCCGCGCTTTCTCGATTCCCAGTAAGTACTGAAGAAAAGGTACAGATCAATATACCCCTTCGATTTGTTTTTCTGTTGTTGCTAACGCGAGACTGCGAATTTTTTCGAACAGTCCTCGATGATTTTTTTCACGAGCCCCTATCCCTTTCGTTCGAACGAAAGGGAGGATCGACGGACCAATATTCCCCTATGTGTACGAGGGATTTACAAATATCTTCGATACGTCACAGTGTCGACGTTGACGTACATCGTGCATTTCCCCTTGTCACCCTTCTCTGTCACTCTTCTCTCACCGTGGCTCACCCACGGAACGCCTTTCGACGACCAACTTGCATTTTAACGTGTTCGTGTTCCCCAGAGCCCTCTTATACCGGTTATCCCTATAACACGACACGAAACCAATCGTGCAAACCGCCCCCAACTATGCGTACTTCAATTGCACGACCAATCGTTCAAAGTGTCCCAAACTATGTGCTTCCATAGCGAAAACGGAGGAATCCGTCGAGGAAAAGACGGAACTCCAGAAGGAAACGGTCGAGAAGATCTCCGTAGAGATGGAGGAAACGAAGAAACCCGTGGAGAAGGACGTCGTGGTAGAGAAGCAGCAGGCGGAGGAAACAGGACCGGAAGGTAATCATCGTGCGCAGATGCGCGCGATCGTGATCGTGTCGACGTAAGAGCGTGCACAGGAGTGAGCTGTGTAGAGTCTTGGCTCCGCTATAGTTGCAAGGCGGGTACATAATGCTTTGAATGCTCGTTCGGTGGTAATAAGACACCGTGGCGGTTGGTGAGGCATTTTTCACAGACCCGCCAATGGAGGATCCACGACGTTTGACATTGGATCTCGATAAATTTCGCTTGTTCGAAACGTCCTGAGTTTTCCTTCGAAGTTCGTAAAGCCCAACTCTCGCGCCAAAGCTCCCTCGAGGTTTGATTCTCTCGATCTCGATGGAATATCGCGACAACGCGTTTTCTTTGTGAGACCGCATGGAGCCATCCTGCACGTGTCGATGGTCGTACACATTTTGAATAGAGTATAGCGTAGAGCTGCGGTGGTGTAGTGGATAGAAGCTCGGACTCCCACGCGGGAGACCCGGGTTCGAATCCCCGCTTTATCGCCAATTTTTTCATGCGATATTTATACCGTATTTTTGGTAGTCGGAATTCACCTTAAACAGTAAAAATCCTAGGACAAAGTAATGACCTTAGTAAATCGGTGCCGAAAATGAATAAAAAAAAAAAAGACGCTGTAATCGTAGTAACCCCGCCAGTAAAGCAGAGCTTCTTGGAGAATTGGCGGGGCGGCTGGTGGTTATGCGTAGCTTGGCCGTAGTTAGTAGACCAAAAAAACATGTCTGATAAATTCAGGTCGGGTCAAGCTGGAGAGACAAAGCGTCCAAGTAATGCGAGGGCAGGGTGACACGATTACGATCTCCGTCGCTTCCACTACCACGCACGAGGCTATTCTGACAGGTAACGTAGCACACGCAAAGACAAATAGTATCCATACCCGGGAATTATAAGGCAGACCTTGTAGCTGAGATTTCCTTTTAAATATCTAATGCTCGAGAAATCGAATCACCGTGTCTTCGTCAAATTTCACGCGACACATACGCATATTAATTATCAATAACTATATTAATGAAGCGATCGATCGAGATCCTAATACAGATCGCATTAACACCGGTCACTGGTGTATTATCCAGCAGAACACCTCGTTATCTTAACAGATTCGTCACCGTATTAACAACTTTATACTTTCACAACGATGATGAATCGTCCGTCTGACGAGTGCCAGTTACAAAATCGGTCTGCTCGCAAAGAAATAACGTAGCGACAACACAGCACAATTTACATTCCTCGCCGTCGTGAGTGGCAAGTTCTTCGTTATGCATTAGGATTAGATAACAAATTAGCACCGAGCACCTTCGCCCGTCCCGCTTACAGTAGGCAGATAACAGAGTTAACAAAAGACCCAGCTTGCGCGAAGGTAGTAGTCGAAGGTATTGTGACAGGCAGACCCTTCGCAGGTCCCGATGAGAGACACTCGATTAGCAAGATGACCGCGACGAAGGTAGAGTGCCAAGAGATCAGCTCTGACGGCCCTCAGGTAGAGGAGATCGCGTCTTACAGTTACACCGTGCAAGAGGAGAACCTGCCAAGGTCTCAGAACGGCGTTTTGATAGAGGAATACTCGGAGGGTAGTGAGGACAACAGGTCGAAGCTGCAGGTCAATCGTGGCGTATCCATCGTCACGATGTCCGACGACGAGTCGACGCTCAAGGCGATTTCGAGGGACGTCAGTACGGAGGACATGCAATTCGCGGAACTGTCGGACGATCAGAAATTGATCAACAGTTCCTACGAGGAGATCAATAATCACTTTGGGGGCAGACAGGTAGAGGAGAGATTGTTGGACGATGTGAGGCCGCAAAGGGGTACGAGATTGGTGGAGACTATTATCGAGGAACGATCGATGGAGGAACCTCTGTCGGAAAAACTGATCGAGGAGCCCTTGGAACAGCCTCGTACACCTGTCGTGGAGAACAGTGCGTTCACTCAACAGAGTTTGAGGACCGAAGCGGAGAATTCTGCGCAAAAAGTAGTGGAAACACCTTTAGACCAGCCGCAGAATTCGCAAGTGGAAGAGGGTAAATTGTCGAGACACGGTTTAAAGATGGAAACCGCGAATTCTATGACGAAAGAAGCGAAGGAGGTTGTCCAGGATGTTGTGGAACAGCCGCAAGTAGCGATGGTGAATGGACACGGTGGATTGTCCAGACAGAGCTCGAAGTTGGAAAGGATGGAATCTACGGAGTCGCAGAAGTGTACGAGGACGTCTGTCTCGAGGCAAAACTCCCAAAAAGCGGTTCTCTCCGCCGACGATGAGGTCGACGAAGAGTTCGAGGCTCTTCTAGATCGCGTTAAACGTCAGCGTAGTGTTCTAGATGATATTCTGGACAAGGAATCCTCCAGGGAGTCAGGTACGATCCAAGTTGCTCCATGGGCGAGCCGGCAAGGTCCGATTATATTTTTCTTTTTTTCATCGCATTTATCGAAGCTCTAATCTCATCACGCGACTCTTGCTATAGGCAAATTCGTGCTTTCACTACAGGATGCCTGGAATTGTCTTCTTTCGTGCACCGCTTTCCCTCTTCGTGCCTCCTTCTAAAGTCCTCGTGCATAATAGCAATATATTACGTTACACTTGCTATTAGCATTGCATAATCGTGTTAACCGCTTTGCATGCCCACATCGAATCAAAGTTCGTGATTAACGGATTCCTCAAACGTACTTCCTCGTTACCACTGTGAATCCGTTAAGAACTACTCCAGCTTCCGCGCGCAACAACAGGAACACGTATGGCTTTCGCATATGAGACGCTAGGTTCAAAACCAGCAGGGCGATGTCTCGAGGTAAGTTTCGCAATTTTAACTTTAAGAATGCCGCGTCACTCGGTTATCTTAATATCGCACGTGCAAACGCCTCTGTTTGGCCCGATAGTCGCCTCAGCGCATACAGTGCACCATCTGGCATTATTTAGAATTATCCAATAGATACGCAACGCAAAGCTGCACGTTTAAGCGCACCCGACGTATTATATGTGCACGATGGAGAAAAAGGATTTTGTGGTAACGATATTTTTCTGCAACAGCACGAGGATAATGGAAAGAACACCAGCGATATCGTCGTCCTCATTCGAGGGTTCGATTTTTTTTCAAAAGCTTCGTGGGAAATCTTCGAAACCTCGGAGTACCTCATCGCGCATTTCTTTGAAATGATTACAGTCAAGCTGGTTTCCTCTCCATTCGTCCCTTTCCTTTATCGACAACAACGATATTCACGCGACGTTTGTTTGAACAGCACCTCCTCACATCGTGCAATCGACCCTCGAGGATCGTACGATCTTCGAGACGCAGAAGACGAAGTTCGAGATCACGGCAACTGGCTTGCCACGGCCCGATGTTAAATGGTTCAAGGATGGAAAACCATTGAGATCCGGGGACAGGATCAGGATCACCGCGGCTGGGGACGTTTACGCGACGGAGCTGAGCCAGGCCACCCTGGACGACGAGGGTGTATACTCCTGCAAGCTGAGCAACAAGCTCGGCGAAGAGATGGCGGAAGCGTATTTAACGGTTGGCACCGTGGACGAGCTTCGAAGGCCCAGGTTCTCGGAGCCGCTGCAGGACGTCGACGTTGCCCTTGGCGATAATGGAGAATTCCAGGCGACCTTCACCGCGGATCCGGTCCCCGATGTGACGTGGTGTGTAAACGATATATTAGATTTCTCCACTCGAAATCGATATAATATCGTAAATCATTTGATATTGCGTTAGATATTTCGCGCGTTGTGATCAGGATTCTTGCACGATAACGATCATTGCTTACTTTTCTCTTCTTCCTTTCTTCACCGTCTGTTTGGAAGAATATATATATAACGTGTGAATTCTACGCTTATTTACACGAGATATTGTACCCTTGCACGAAGGTTCTGCAAGGGCCACGAAATCTCGCCCGAGGATAATAAACTAAAGTGGAGCATCGAAAATAAGCCTGCGGCGGACAAACTGACCGAGAGTAAAGTGACGCTGAAGGTGCCGCAATGCTCCAAGGACGACACCGGTGAATACACCTTGAAATTGAAGAATAAATGGGGCGAAGGCGAAGCCAGTGTAAGTGACGGTATCTCGAAATTCTGGTCTCTATCGATGTGCTTGTAATATAATCGATATCTACCGATCGCAACGTAAACGACATAGAAAAATATCGTGTCACGAGAAATTTACCTTAACGATTAGGCATTCTTGAATCTGCTGCTACGTCCGGAGATCGAGGAGTTCAAAGACGTAAGCGGACCCGTGGAGGAGATGCTCGAATGGGAGGTGATCGTCAAGGGAAATCCAAAACCGGACATCACGTGGACGAAGAACGACTCCGATCTTCAAAAGGGCGATCGCTTTGACATGGAGGAGGACAAGAGGAACAACAAGTACAAGCTGATTATCAAGAGCGTCAGCCTCGAAGATGGCGGCACGTACACTCTCAAGGCGAAGAACTACCTTGGCGAAGTGGCTGGCCAGGCTGAGCTCAAACCTCACAGTAAGCGCGTTCGCGTTCTCGAATTCGGTTGAAAATCTAAAATTCCCAAACATACTGTATAAGGAAAAAAAAATAGAAAACAAAATACACACACACCTCTCTCTTTTTGCACGTTTTATTCGCTTTAACGTTAGAAAAAAAAGGGAGGAGATTTTTTCTTCGAATTTCATTTCAAAATCGTGCAAAAGAGGACTTAGGTGTGTACGATAAAGAGCTTATACAAAGCATTCGTATTTTGTCACGCTATTTCCGTAGACTTTAATCGAAAATTCCATGGCATTTCCAGCCGAACCGCCGACATTCATGAAAGAGCTGTCGAACGTGTCCTGCTGCCACCGCGAGGACGTCGAGCAAAAGATCCGCGTAACGGGTATCCCGAAGCCGAAGGTGACCTGGCTAAAGGACGGAGAGGCCATCCAAGAAGACGCTCGACACAAGATATCGACGCACGTCGACGGTCTGGTGGACAGCACCTACTCGATCACGACCTTCTCCGCGGAGGACATCGGAACCGTGACTTGCCACGCGAGAAGCATAGCCGGCACGGCTTCGACCAGTGGCGAGTACACCATGAAGAAGATCGAACCTGGTTTCGGAAAGCCAGGCTTGCCGAGGTCCACCCAGGTTGACGAGGGAGAGCCGCTCGAGCTGAAGGCCAAGGTGGACGGCAGTCCCATTCCCGAAATCGCGTGGTTCAAGGACGGCGAGAATATCGTGCCGGACGAACACGTGAAGATCGAGACCCTCCCCGATGGCAGCACGAAACTCACCATCGACAAAGTCAAGCCTACGGACTGCGGTGCTTACAAGCTGGTCGTGAAGAATCCGAGTGGCGAACAGACCGCCTTGTGCGCCGTCGCTGTTACGCGTAAGTTTAATCGAAAAATAAATGATATTGTTATTAAAGTGGAATATTTATTTACCGATGATATCATAATTAGAACAGCATACCGTGGAAACGATAAAGTTCCGTGCGCGAACAAGAATATAATAGCGAGTGGCAATTTTTTAATCGATTTTAGCGGAGAGAAAGAAGCCATCTTTCGCGAAACCACTGGAGGACGCGAAGGCGGTCGTTGGGCAGCCCTTGAAATTGGAGGCGCAGATCGTCGCCTTCCCGAATCCCCAATTGCAGTGGTTCAAGGACGGACTGCCCCTGAGGCAAACGAAGGAGGTCTACTTCATAAACGAACCAAACGGGCTCATCGGTCTGAGAATCGACAGCGTTCGGCCAGAAGACGCGGGTACTTACACTCTGACGGTGTCGAACTCGCTCGGAGAGACGACCGGTGCCGCCAAGGTCGAAGTGGAGGAGAAGGAAAAACGACCCGAATTCGTCACGAGTCTGCAGCCACTTACGGTCGTCGAAGGTTCACCGGCTAGAATGGTGATCAACACCGTGGGGAAACCGAAGCCCGAGTTGCAATGGTTGAAGGAAGGTGAAGACGTGAGTGTCGCAACTTTGCTCAAAACGCAACTTTGCAAACTTTCCAAAACTCAAAACTTTAACGAT
Organism: Ampulex compressa; assembly: GCA_038496175.1. Taxonomy (NCBI): domain Eukaryota; kingdom Metazoa; phylum Arthropoda; class Insecta; order Hymenoptera; family Ampulicidae; genus Ampulex; species Ampulex compressa. The sequence continues at coordinate 106,491 of JBCFXI010000170.1, forward strand.
TAAAGCCATCTTCGAGGTCGCGGTGGCATAACGAATAGAAACTCAAACATCCAAGACCAACGAGCACCCTAAGAATGGGTTCACAATACAAGCGAGCTTCTCTGGTCTCGTATAAACGTATAACGATTATTATTTTCAGATCGTACCAGACGGCCAGCACGTGAAGATCGTCGATCTACCGGACGGTAGTCAAGCCCTGATGATCGACAAGGCCACGCCCGAGGATGCAGGCGAGTATCAGGTGATAGCGGGCAACACGGAGGGCACAGCCTCCTGCAAGGCCAACGTGGAGGTCCTGGGCAGATGCAGGCCGGATATGCCGGAGGAGAAGCCCGGATTCACGAGCCCCATGAGGGACGTGAACGTCGAGGAAGGCGAGCCCTTGAGCTTCGGCGCGGCCATCGTGGGAAATCCCATACCCGAAGTGAGCTGGACGAGGGATGGCGAGCCTCTGGAGCTGAGCGAGCGGGTCGCCATGAGCTGCGACGGGCAGAGGGTCCAGCTGGAGATCGATCCGTGCACCGTGAAGGACGCGGGACTTTACGGCTGTCGTCTGAGCAATCCTCTGGGCGAGGACACCGCCAGCGTCACCGGCAACGTCAGGAAGGTCTTCCAGGCGCCCAGCTTCACGCAGAAGTTCACGGACCTCCAGCAATTGCCGACTTTCGACGCGAAATTCCCGGCACGCATCACCGGGCTGCCCTGTCCCGACATAACTTGGTACTTCAACGACAAGCCGATACTGCGGGACGACGACAAGTACAAGATAAAGCGCGACGGCGATGCCTGCTGTTTGTACGTCAAGGATTGCACGTACGACGATGCGGGCGTGTATAAATGCAGGGCGGTGAACAAGGGCGGCGAAGCCGAGTGCGAGGCTAACCTGGCGGTGGTTGATAAAATGTGAGTTTTCGGAACGATCCGTGGTTCTTCACCTTTTGGGTATACGGATGAATACCTGGAATACCTTTAGATCGAACCTATTATAACTAGGATTTAAATTTTAATATTTTCTCAACACTCTGGATAATGTATAAAACGGGGCAGAATTGTTAAATCAACGACGTATATTCAAAGAATTAAAAACGCTTCATTTTTCATTTTCTATAAACGCAAAGCACCGAATTAATTTTGTAGGACAATATTGAAGAACTGAATTTGATATATATCGTTATGATTTTAGCCAAAAAATGCAGAAGGTAGAGCCGCCTGGTTTCTTGAAGAGAATCGGCGACTGCGAGGTTTACAGAGGGATGCCAGCGAAGTTCACGGCGTGCATCACGGGTAATCCGGAGCCGGAGTTCGAGTGGTATCGAAACGGCGATCGCTTGTGGCAAACCGATCGCATCAGAACCGAGCAAGAGGGCAGTCTCCTTCGCTTGATCATAAGCAACGTGGACGAGATGGACGCCGGAAAGTACGTGCTGAAGATACACAATCCTTACGGTGAAGATTCCTGCAGCGCCGAAATGGTGTACGAATGTAAGTACCCCAAAATATCCATCGCTCTCGAATCCCACTTTTATACGTTTCTTCTAAAAACAACGACGAAGACAACACGACGACAGTGAATATACATTTCTTCTAAAAACGAGGAGAAGAATATACATTTCTTCTAAAGACGACAAAAAGTGATCGACGATGATTCGACGACAAAGAACAAAAGGTTTGAGCGCGAATATACATTTCAGCCCTAGAACCGCGCGCGAAGAGACCGCTGGCGGATCAGTACACGGACTTCGACAAGTACAGGAAGTCCGGCATTCCATTACCACTTGCCGATCGACCCATCATCAGCCGCATGATGGACCGCCACCTGACGCTCTCCTGGAAGCCCTCCATACCCATAGGGCCTCGCGTGCCGGTTACGTATCTGGTGGAAATGTGCGAGCTGCCCGACGGCGATTGGTTCACCGCACGATCCGGGGTACGCAGCTGCGTCTGCGACATCCGCAACCTCGTTCCCTTCCGCGACTACAAGTTCCGCATCCGGGTGGAGAACAAATACGGCATCAGCGACCCCTCGCCCTTCGCCCAGACCTATCGAGCCAAGCTGGAGCCGGATCCACCTAAGTTCTTCCCCTACCTGCCTCCTGGAATCGATTTCAGGCCAGAGACCAGTCCCTACTTCCCCAAGGACTTCGACATCGAGAGGCCACCCCACGATGGTTACGCTCAGGCGCCCAGATTCCTCAGGCAGGAGCACGACACTCAGTACGGAGTGAAGAATCACAACTGCAACCTCTTCTGGTTCGTCTACGGCTATCCGAAGCCGAAGATGACGTACTACTTCAACGACCAGCCGATCGAGTCCGGGGGTAGATACGATCAGAGCTACACCAGGAATGGCCAGGCGACGTTGTTCATCAACAGGATGCTGGAGAGGGACGAGGGCATGTACGAGGCGGTGGCTACCAACGAGCACGGCGAGGCCAGGCAGAGAGTGCGACTGCAAATCGCCGAATATCCGACCTTCATCGAGAGACCGGACGAGGTTGTTGTGATGCACCGCAGGACCGGCCAGTTGACGGCTCGAGTGACCGGGGTTCCTTATCCGGAACTTAAGTGGTACAAGGACTGGAAGCCGATCGCTTCTTCCTCTAGGATCAAGGTTCGTTGGGGGAAAATGTATCGAATACCTAGATCTCTCGCGATACTTTCATGCCTAATCCTTTCCTGATCAGATAATTGTTTTTGGAAAGAAAATTCAATTTTGAAGAAGAACGATTGATAGGTACGCGATTAGTAGAAGTAGATTCCACGGATGATGCCAAATGACGTCATTGGGCCGGAGAGGGTTAATATACACGGACACGGTTGAACGTTCGACTTTGGCTTTTTTGGTCGCGACCGTAGAAAAGCATTTATACTGGAGATAGAGTCATAATCGGAAAGCTGATCGTTCGATTTCCAGATCGACTTCATGGACCCCGACATGTCCGTCTTGATCATTAACGACGCTATCGTGAAGGACGAGGGACTTTACTCGATCAGCGCGAGAAACGTGGCCGGCTCGGTCTCCTGCTCCGTCATGTTCCACGTGGAAGAAAACGAACACGAGTACGGATACAGGACTTACAAGAGGAAGACGGACATCAAAGCGAGGGACAGACCCTTCGGTGATTTCTACGACTTGGGCGACGAGCTTGGCCGCGGCACCCAAGGCGTGACGTACCACGCCGTCGAGAGGAACACGGGCAGGAACTACGCGGCCAAGGTCATGCACGGTCGAGGAGAGCTCAGGCCCTTCATGTACAACGAAATGGACGTCATGAACAACATGAACCATCGAAAGCTGCTTCGACTCCACGACGCTTACGAGACCGACCGCTCTCTGACGCTGGTCATCGAATTGTATCCTTTGAAGACCCGCGTTACGATATCCCTCGCTGCGATATTTCACTATCCATACTCTTACCTCCTTCTCTCCCTTCCTCAAACGACTCCGTGTTAAATTCATACAACGATATCCCCCGCGTTGTTTAAGAAACAATACCAAAACAACGATATATTAGAAAGAAAAGATAGTCCGATAAATCGCGAGCTGCAGTGGGTATATAAAGGAATAGGGTGAGAGTCTCGAAGCGAAAAAAAATGAGAAAAAATTTCTTAACAAACGTACAGAGCTGCTGGCGGAGAACTGGTCGATACGCTGACGAGGCAAGCGTTTTACACGGAATCCGAGGTCGCCGGATACATACGACAATTGCTCTGGGGATTGGAGTACATGCACTCGAACCATTACGCTCACCTTGGTCTAACGGTTGGTTCATCGTTTCCATTAAAAAGATAGACTGCTTAAAGTCTCGTTGACATTATAATGGCGCGTGTGCATTATGGGTTGCAGCTGGGAGATTTACTGATCTCGCACATGGGAGGTGACGATCTGAAGATCGGAGACTTTGGCCTGGCCAGAAGGATCTCTCACGCCAGACTGATGACCCTGGCCTACGGAATGCCCGAATACGTGGCACCGGAAGTCACGAACAACGAGGCGGTCAGCTACTCGGCGGACATGTGGTCCGTTGGCATAATCACGTACATTCTGCTGTCAGGAATATCGCCCTTCCGAGGTATCAACGACAGGGAGACGCTGACCAAGATCAGGGACGGCAAGTGGGACTTCGACGATCGGTGGAAGAACATCTCCAACGAGGCCATGGACTTCATACGTAACCTGCTGATGTACAACTCCGAGACCAGGATGAACGTCAAAGCTGCCCTCGCGCATCCGTGGCTGGCTTACGCCGACGTGCCACCGCCCGAACCTTACAGGATCCCATCGGAGAACTTGAAGAACTACTACAAGTTGTATCGGTACGTGACAAGGCGCAAGCATGAGCGTAACTTTGTGAAAATGTTCGTAAGGTTATTAAGAAGTCGACGCAATGGTGATTGATTGCGAGGAACAATTTTCTCGTATGTGATATGTATACCGTAGATCTGGCGGTCCGAAACCCACCTTAAACAGTAGGTCCTAGGCCAAATTATCCTTAGCGGTCGGTGCCGAAAAATGAATATAAAAAAAAAACTTTCTCGTCAATACGAAGATACGATTTGTATTTTCTGTCTGCAGCGATTGGTACAGCAATGCATCGTGCCGCATGTGGTACCGCAGGCGTAAGTTGAGCACCGCCTTCGAGCATCCGACGAAAATGGTTTACCCGCCTGGCCACAGGTACACCCCGGAGCCGAGCGTCGATAGGACCTTCAGTCCATCGAAAAAACCGCTGCCACGAACGTGGGAGAATCAGGTGCCGTCGAGGGAACCGATCGACACGGAGATCGGGATTATAAAGAGCGAAAGCCAGTGAGTTTAGACCTACGATCGATAGGATATTAAAACGATGACGTTCGTCCATCGCCTCGAGAGCTCGATTTAACATTGGCGTCTCGTAGCTATCAAAACGGACCGGATACGTACCTGCTTCAGCTCCGGGACACCGACTTCCCTGTGCGGTTGCGCGAGTACATGAAAGTCGCGTGCAATCGCAGCCCTGGATTTTCTCGTACCATTACCGAGGACAACAGCTTTGACTGGAGGGTACGTTGATTTTTACGATCAAACTCGTCTTTGAAACGCTATTAAATATTACCTAGTTTCTCATTTATAATGTGCACAATGTACAGGATGAACTTTATGCGACAGATCACCCAGATAATTTCCGTGTTCTTTGCTACGGAATAAAGTGTATCGGATAAATCTTGATGGGTTGCAAGTGTGATCGGTTATCAAAAATGTTTAAAATATTATATTATCACATTTATGTCTTTCGCCAAACTCGTAGCACCGAAGCATCGTATTTCTTGTTTTTATCGAATTTTCTGGATCATCCAGGCTCCCATCATACGCGAACGGCGTCGATTCACGGACGTGATGGACGAGGAGATCGACGACGAGAGGAGGGCAAGGATCAACCGTTACGGTGCACCCGACAACTTCACCCTGAGACGCCTGAAGCACGAACTCGGGACGCGACTCGACAGTTACGCCGAAGCTGAGGCGATGATCGAGTCGAAGAAGGAAGGGCACCTTCCGTTCTTCCGCGAAAAACCGCAAATTCGACCGATCGAGGAGGGAAAACCGGCGCGGCTTACTTGTCTGGCTGTGGGAAATCCCAAGCCGTTGATTCAGTGGTTTAAAAACGACATGATGATACAGGAAGGTAACAGGATCAAGATCACGGAAGACGAGCAGGGCAGATCGATTCTTAGCTTCGATCCTGCGAAGGAACACGACGTGGGAGTGTACAAGGTCGTGGCCAGAAACCCAATTGGGCAGACGGTCGTAAGGACGAGACTGGTCGTAGCGGTCGTTCCCTCTGGACCCGATTCTCCGGAGGTAAAATTAGCCATCGTGCATTAAACAAACAACGCATTCTCCATCTTAAATGAAACTTTACAAGCACAATTAAAAATAATATTCTCCTTTAATTTCCTAAAAAAATGTTGATGTAATAAATAGAGACGCGAACTTCCCAAAAGAGAAAAAAAAGATGGACATTTTTCCGGAAAAATTGTCAGGATATCTGTCGATATCGTAAGGAGGAAAATCTCTCGTTTCCAGGGCAGCGACGTATCGGACACGGAGGTCCTGCTGCGATGGAAGCAACCGAAGTACGACGGCAATTCTCCCGTGTTGTGCTACAACCTCCAGTACAAGGAGGGCGACGGCATCACGTGGATCGACATAGGTTTCAACATCGACCACGAATTCTACTTGGTCCGCGACCTGAAGCCCGACACCAGCTACAACTTCCGCCTGGCCGCGCGAAATCGCATCGGCTGGAGCGAGAAGGGCATCCCTTCGAAGCTGATAAAGACCAGGCCGACCGGTTGCCCGAAGGTCCAGATAACTCGAGCGATGAGGCACCTCCAGGAACTGACCGAGGCGGGCCAGGAGATCGTCCTGGAGGAGGACAAGCCGCACATCGACTACTCCCTCGAGGAGCACCCGATCGAGTGGTCGACCGAGACTCAACTTTCCAGCAGATACAGCTTCATATCCGAGGTGTCGCGCGGCCAGTTCTCCGCGGTGGTGAAGGGCGTCGACAAGTCCTCGGACAGGGTGATAATAGCGAAGGTGCTGGAGCTTCATGCCGAGACGGAGAAGCAGGTGAACAGGGAGTTCGAGGCGCTGCGCTCCCTCAGGCACGAGAGGATAGCGATGCTCGAGGCCGCTTACAAGGCGCCAGGCTCCCCGGTCGCGCTGTTCGTGCTGGAGAAGCTGCAGGGCGCCGACATCCTGACGTACTTCTCGAGCAGGCACGAGTTCACGGAGAACTGCGTCGCCACGGCGATTTCGCAGATACTGGACGCCCTACAGTACCTCCACTGGCGCGGCTTCTGTCACCTGGACATCCAGCCGGACAACGTGGTGATGATGTCCATCAGATCGGTCCAGGTGAAGCTGGTGGACATGGGCTCGGCGCGTGCGGTCAGCAAATTGGGTACTCTGGTACCAAAGGCCGGACACCCGGAGTACAGGGCGCCTGAGGTTTACAACGAAGAGGCGGCGCACCCGCAGACGGATATCTGGATGGTCGGTGTACTCGCTTACGTTCTGCTGTCCGGGGTGCCGCCGTTCCGTGGTAAGGACCCGGACGAAACCAGGCAGAACATTCTGTTCGTGAGGTACAGATTCGAGTATCTTTACAAGGAGCTGAGTCAGGAAGCCACGAGGTTCCTCATGCTGGTCTTCAAGCGAGCACCAAAGTCAGTATCGATCGATCGATTGTTTTTCTCCCACGCGCGAAGCTGGAAGCGAGATGTGACTTTCGATGACGTTTCCATTTTTATTTTTTTTTCTACAGTAAAAGGCCTTTGGCGGAGGAGTGTCACGATCACAGATGGCTTCAACCGTCGGACTTCATGATCAAGAAGAGAGAGAGGAACGTTTTCCTGGGCAATAGGCTGAAGGATTACAACGAGGAGTACCACGAGGAGAAGTCCAAGATGGCATCGGAGAGCCGAAGTCTGGCGAGCGAGAGTCTCTTAGGTTCCACCCAGAAGCTCATAAGATCGACCAGCATACAGGAAGAGCTGCTCACTACGTTCTAACGATTAAGCTACGGTTAAGTTGCGATTTTCCAATTACCATTGTCTACGTGATTAAAAATTCACGCACGTATATCTAGTCAGTTCTGGCAGAGAGCAAGGAAAGGCCGGTGGTTAAAGCCGACGGGGGATGCGAAATTTGAAGAGTGCGTTTCCTTGTTTTCTTTTTTGTTATTATTTATTTGTTACAACTTGTGATCATTATTACGGGCGTGCCGCTGTGGGCTTTCGGCTAGCTCACGGGCCCCGTTACGAAAGCAAACGCGAATTTCGAACGATCGGTATTCGATAAATACGACGAAGGGACGCGGCCGGTGTTTTAACGAGTCGAGGTACAAAATGGATTTTCATCAAATTGTACAAAAACGATGATTATGTTCTAATAACGTCATAAGTACTGCTAAATAATAAAAACAAATAAATAAAACAACATCAAGACATCCACCCGTTCATTTCAGCTTCCGCGACAAATATTCTCGTTACAGTCTTATTCGCGCTCGCGGACGTACGTGCCTGAATCAAGAAGACGATGATGTATTATTAAATATCGAATTTATTTACAAATTATGTCCTCGGAATTACAGTGTTCTGTAAAGAGGATAAAGGTATTGTACAGATGACGCATGTTTCTCCTCTTTCCCAGTACCACCATCGACAACGCCAAGATCGTTACTGAAATACGCTAATCATAATGAACTATATGCGTGAACGTACAGGTAGCAAGGAATCCTTGTAATGGAATAAGACTATAATAATAAGCTGCGCGATAATCAATAAAGATGGAAGTAACGAGTAGAATCGCCCTAGAATCAAAAGACTAGTAGCAAAATATTAAATACGTAATTAATCGATATATCACTTCAAAATATAAATTTTAATCAGGTTTCCGGAAAAAATCATATATCTAAATTATAAAATGTACAATTATAGCTTTTGCGATAAGATTCGTTAATGCCAATCATCTCTTCGCGTACTGCATAACGTAATCCTTTACTTTACAGCGAAACGATTCTTTATCGTTTAGGAACAAGTCGGCGGCATCTCTATTCAACGGATCGTCAAAGTTGAGAAGATCCTAAAACAGAGAAATATGTACATTACGAACAACGTCGATAAGACTATTATTCGAGATAATTTTTTCAGGACTAACAGTGAACAGTGAATTTAAACCCCATACAACGTCCTTCAATTTGCGCGTTGGCGCCCATCCCATTCCGTCTATGCTATTTTGTCGCAATATAGAAAGGCAAACGTCACCATCTTCGCTTATGTTAGGATGCCACAATTTTGTTAAACATTTTACCTTTGGTGGCTAAAAAAAATTGTCCCAAAATTTGTCAAATACGTGAAATGTGTAATCCACGATGCAACACTGTAATAAAAACTATAGTTACAGCCATGTTGTAATCCTCGGGTGTGTAAATCTGAAAACAAAACCGCCCTCCAACCCAATATCCTTCGTCGGGAACGATCCATAGAATAAATTCGTGTAGGCGATGCGGATCTTTAAAGGAAACCTGACAAGTTGTGGGTAAATTTTGTTCCATTTCTTGGACCTAAATAATTTCAGGTAACGTGAACGTACTTAGAACATAAGTCCCAAAACTCTATATATGCTTTACAAAAGCGCATTATGTGTGCATTATGTTACCTCTTTAACCAGCAACTTATCACGAACTGATGCACGCTTACTATAATCCCTAGATTTAGGATTTATGTCGTTTTCCTTTTTTAATTTTCCTCGTAATGTAATCATTTTTCCTGATTTTGAAAGATCTGGAAGCATAACCAAACACGATAAAAAAAGTTTTTCTATACTAATGGTGACAAATTTGATAATATCACATCACTGCGTAGTATTGTGCTATGTCAAAACTTTATTTAATTTTTATGAACATATGATAAAACCGAAATATCTAATTTCTATATATTACATCTAAAAGATAGATAAGAAAAAGAACAATAGAATTTTCTATTTTGCACTATACTGAACAATTTTAAAGCTCACCGTACATCCCACCTTATGACTTATTGCTTAACAAGCATCTGACAACTACGTTCGAATCGAATTTTTACGAACATTATTTCACATTGACGCTTGGACAAAAATCAGTTTAAGGTTAGAAATGTCGAGTACGTAAAAAGCTACATAAACAGACCTTTTATAGAGCAGTATCGTGATTCCTTGAAGATTAATCCTGTATTTCAGTTGTATAATTCTGGAAGTTCCATTTCAAGCGTATTGGGTTTATTTTTGATCATTTAAATGTCAACGGTAAATATTTAAATAGGCTGCAAGTGTAATACCCTAATTGCAGATGGTGACACCGGTTAAAAACAGAAAGAAGACTGGTAACACAATTTAACTCAATGGCTAAACATGGCGATTTTTTTTACGGAAAAGGGAAGAACGCGAGAAACTACGCATCACCGATGTGAGCTTTGATCCGTTCTCACGGTTCCATGACCGTAACGTTTAAAATGCCGAACATTACAAGCGGATTTTATGTATGGTGAAGGTGTCCGGAAATGACAAAACACAACGAATAATTATAATATTTAAATCATTTACATACCAAGCGGCGCTTTAGATTAAGTATTGAGAATATACCGGTATTATTTTTACACTACAAGTAAGAACGTGTAAGGTGATGCAATTTACCATTTCGTACTACCAAGAATGCTCCAGTAGCGTCTAAATTCGAGCGGTTATAATCGTCTAAGATCCATTGTTAGTACTGCCTTCTCCTTCAAAATTGTCCGAATGGCATTTAATAATGTCCGTGCGGTGTCAGATACAAGAAGTATGCAAACATGCTTTGTAATAACAGTTCATTAGTCTAAATGATATCTCATGGTTGTGTACAGATTTTATGTAAAGTTAACTAAGTACAGCAGAATGACACAAGCATGGCCGAAAGATACAATTTGTTTTTTTATGCGAATGTATGTCATGTTTGTAAACGATTTGGACAGGAGGTTGTTCTTAAGAGATGCGGTAATTGTGGTATGATTTCTTACTGCAGTAAGGAACATCAGAAATACCACTGGCCACGACACAAAGATTTATGTAAGGCGATATGCAATGTAATTGAAGATAACAGAGCATCGTATCTCTTCAAAAAAACATTGGATATCAGCATTGAAGAATGGGCACAGATGAAGATGAACCTAATGCTATTATCCGCGATCGAAGTTGGGCGAAGGTTAGAGCATTATGAAGAAGAGATGTTTAAATTCCCAAAAGCTTGCATAATATGCCATGAGCAAAATCCACAACTTTTACACGACTGCCAAAATTGCATGTGCGTCAGTTTTTGTGCTGAACATGTAGAGTCTACGCATAAGGAATACTGCCATCTTTTTAAGCTAAGCCTTAGTTTGGACTTGGCATCGATGAAGCTAGAAAGCAATATTCCAAAACCAGTCATATCTTGTTTTATAAATGAAACCCACTTGCCTAATAATATGTTAGCTTTTATAAATCGTTATACAAGTTCAAGTGAGCATACAGATCTGTCTTTTGAAGAGCGAAGGGCATTTTATGCGGAATATCTTACACGCCCTTTGACTCTGCTTTATGCATTACAAGAAGTAAGATATCATGTAAAATGCAAGAACATTAATATCCATATTATTGGTGCAAATATTACTGATCTTTGCGGTATAGAATTATGGGAAGTTCTCTTCCATTGGCTTGCACCAGTGGTATCGATAAACATTATACTGATAGGTCCGGAATTAGATCAGGACTATACATCCATTGATCTTTGTAATGAATGCTCATGTAAGGGAAAATCCCTGAAAATTAACACGTACAGCATGCTCTATCATGAGTATATAAACACCGCTGCTTTTCAAAAACCCGATTTTATTATTGGATATAATGCAGGAATTCATGAATGTGAAAATCCTGCAAGAGATACATGGATACCGTCTGTAAAAGTATTGGCAAAGCAAACCTGCCCTTTAATTATAACATCGTACACATCGCAAGAGGCGGAAAAGGAGCATGAAAGGCTAAAAGAAATTATAGGTCAGAATCTGAAGTATAAGATTATTCAGCAAAATCCATATTCAAGTATCAGACCATACAGAGATTATGAGACTGAAAAGATTTACTATCAGAATCATTACATAATTATATACACCGAATTTAAATCCAGTATGGCTACATACACCATATGATTGATCGCAGTATCATTTTTAGAACCGTTTTTAAAAGTGGAACTTAAAAATTTCTTAATATTATATTTTATATCCATGTATCAAGAACTTTATTGCACTTCTGAAATGGAACCATTGTCCGTTATATACTTTATGTAAAAATATGAAACTGCATTTTTACTGATTATAATTGTACATTTATATACAAGATTTAATATTGTAAGGTTTAAATATATAGCATAATTGTGTATTACATGTATCTAATGGCTCATTATATTCAACGTTATGTTCTAAACATTTGAAAAATATATCGCAGCTAAATTTTACATTAATTTCGTTTATAATCTTCTTTTCGGGAACGCGCTGACTGATTCACAGTGAAAATTTTGTAATTTATCGCCGATTGATCTTACCCAATGATGACATTGGAAGTGTCTAGTGACCTAGCTCATCCTTACTTCATAAACAGCGGGAGTGGTTCTGTGGCTGTCAGATTATCAAGTTTGAAAACGTGTGAAAGCTTTAGCACAAAATTTGTAAACGACAGTTAACGCTTAATTGAATTCTACAACGGTAAAAGAATAATGGCAGAAATTGAGTGGCCTTGGCAATATAGTTTTCCGCCGTTCTTCACGTGAGTCATAAGTCTGCAATGCATACTTGGTCCGTCACATATCAATAGCTATACCAATATGTTTTTATCATTGCGCAATGCTAAATTTTTATAAAATACATACACCGCAGAAAGCATGAACAAATGTTTCTTACAAAGTAATGCCGTTTTTTGAAAAAACACAGAGGTTAGACATGGTTTTTTTATAAAAATTTATAATACATTTGTAATCGATGTCATATCATTACAGACTACAACCTCATACAGATACTAGAGCTAAGCAATTAGCTGCATGGAAAAGTTTAGTATTGGAGTATTTCCGTATTACGAAACAAGCTATTATAGATGTTCGAGAAGTTCACTCCAGTCCATTGTTTAATAACAGTGCAATCAATCGTATCCTTTTGTTACATTTATAATTTTTTTAGGATTATATATGTTATATTACGAATAAAAAGGTACGTGTTGATTTGTATTTGCCTTAACATATCGATGATAGGAAAATTGCCACCTGAGGTGGTATTAATAATATTAGAAGAATTAGCAAAATCAGGAAATGCTAGTCCATTAGACAAAACAAAACAAAGATGGTTAGTTTATTGGCATACTTTAGAGGAATGGGGTGAAATAATATACAATTGGGCACAAGAAAATGGATTTACTGGTTCTGTATGTACATTGTTTGAATTAGCGCAGGGTGAAGATACGGTAGATCAAGGTTTGTGATTATTTATTAGATTGTGGAAAAAAAATTAATGTTATTAATATATTATTTCATGCATAAATTATATTTCTAGAATTTTATGGACTTGACACGGAAATACTCATCAGAGCGCTTAAAACGCTTGAAGCAAATAAAAAAGTAGAGCTGATACTTGATGATGATAGTCAAGGTGTCAAGTTTTTCTAAGTAATGTCAGACAAAGATGGATTAGACAATAATCCGCAAAAGTAAAATCACAACTGAATCTGATAGATACACGTTGTCTTTAAATAAAATTTGTATATTTTCACAATAATTAATAAAGTACAATCTTAAAATATGAATAAAATGCTATTTTATAGATATTACACTCAGGTTGATTGAAATAAATAATTTCATAATAAATAATCTGCATTCGCTAATGTGCAAAGTGCTAATGAATAGTTTCCTATAATTTTTACTTTTATTACCACGTGTATAATATTTATTGTCATTTATATAGCTGCAGAATATTTTGTCTATATAATCGTAGACTATTTTTGAGATTAAAAAATGTACAAAATATTAATTTATAATCTGTTGCAGATGCAAATAAATGTAGACAAAACTTGAATAAGTAAAATAAAAATCAATATACAAAGTAGTACCCAGCATTTGTATATATATATATATTCTTATAAATATTAATACACAGAGAGAAGATGCATATGCAAAATTATTTTACATTTGCATAAACTACCATCTATGCAAGATACAAAACATGTACACAAACACAGTACACGTTAGATTAGACACAGAAGATCTGTGTATATATATATATATATATATTATACAAAAATCATGTAATTGCAATTGACATGTCAGATACTTAGGCTTCAATTTTTCTAACTTGAGAAAGTTCAATATTTTCTTCTTGTTGATTTGTAGCAGCCTCAAGTTCTCCTTTACTCAGATGTTCAACTATACACGCACCAAGCGCATCGCCCATGACATTGATTGTGGTTCTAAATCGGTCTCTGCATACGTTTAAAAAAAATGCTTGTAATGTAACTTATAAAATACATAATATATAAATTATGCAGGACCAAAAATACTTACAATAACCAATCCACAGTTATAATAAGAGCTGCGTCATCTGCACGTAGACCTACAATATCCAAAACCATTACCATAGTAACAAGACCTGCTTGTGGAATACCAGCAGCACCTATGCTCGCCGCAGTTGCTGTTACACTAAAAGTGATACACAATATATTCAATTATTAATGAAATAATACTATTTTTAGCAGAATTATGACTAAAATTTTCATCTTTAATTACCTTATGCCAATAACACTACTGAGCGTCAATGTAATTCCTTTTGCTTGAGCTATGAAAATTGCAGCAACTGCTTCATACAGCGCGGTTCCATCCATATTAATGGTTGCACCAATGGGAATCACAAATCTTGTAATTCTGGGGTCAATGCCCATGCTGTCTAAGCACTGAAGAGTAAGTGGCAGTGTGGCTGTGCTATAACCATATAAAATAAATTTAGTTCATTTCTTATACTTCAATTACAATTTCGATATGTAAATGATTGCACGTTTACCTTGATGCAGTACCAAATGCAGTAGCTAAAACTTGTCCCATTTTACCAATTATTCCAAACGGTAGTTTTTTTGTACAACCAAAATATATGATGGAGAGTGTAACAAAGCCATGAAGGAAAAGTCCTAATAGTACCGTGCAGAAATACATTGCTAATTGACCACCAATAGCACCAATATCTTGAATTTCAATGAGTTTCGCAGCAACAAGGAAAAGTACACCAACAGGTGAAGTCCTAATAAAGATATCTGCATTAACTGGAAATTTATTTACTTGCATTGGAAAGCATATAATTTTATTTACCAGATAACCCATTTAGTTATGATCATCATAGCCTCGGAAAGTACTGTAAACACATTCAAGAGTGGTTTCCCAGATTCTCCCATTTTACCAAGCGTTATACCCAACACAACAGCAAAAACCACCAATCCCAAAATATTTGTGCCTTCTGCATACTTGTGTGATATATCCCAGTTATGAATGGTACTTGCTGTAATAGGTCAATAAGGGTAAACTATAAAATACGTGTAATCTTTTTCATTAATAAAAGTATTTTCTGGTAGGATTAATTTTATTCCATTGTAGACAATAAGAACATAGCGTAATAAACATAATGAAATTATAATTTATCTTACCATTACTAAGGTTTTTTGGTTCCGTTAATATCGTTTGGTACTAAAATATAATAAATAAAATATAAGTATTTTATCAAATGTAAAAACTTATAAACGTAAAGATACCTTAACTAAAACTGCAATTACCTGATACAAACAAGCTTGTATGATGTTTGGCGGAAAAATGTTCCTAAACATAAACAAAACGTTAGATACATATGTAGATACGAATCCAAATAATCGCGCACGTAAATATACCTTTTATCTTTTTATGATATTTTTTATTATACACTTATATTTTTTTTTATTAGTTTATAAAAAATGTACGACTATTTTGAATAAAACTTTATGTTTACATTACGAAATCATTAAGCGAAAAATATACCTGACCAAATCCAACAAAGTATCGGCAGTTGTGACATTTCTGGTCTCTGGTGCATTACTCACGGGTGTAAATGCAGTTCCTGCTATCTCTCCAGGTCTAATGATCAACACAAGTAATATACCAAGTATCACAGCACATACCGTCGTCGATCCATAGTAATAAATTGCCCGCATACCGATTTTTCCTACAAGTCGAGAGTGGAAAAAAAAATGTAAAACCGTTATAGAAATGATTATAAACTGTAACAGTAACGCACAAAAATTGGCTCATTATATAAAACAGGAGATTTGTGATATTTTTTGTTGCGTAAGAATTTTAATAATCAACTGATTACCGGACAAGCTGAGATCCAGACTACCGATCGCACTCACGATACTAGCGACAATTAAAGGCAAAATTAAAGCTTTCAGCATCCTTAGGAAAAGTTCTCCGGTAAATTGGATGTACATTATTTCTCGTTTCGACCATACATCTTCCTTGGAGCTCCTCAGGATGAAACCAAGAGCTACCCCGCTAATTACACCGATAATCGTAAGCATGGTCAATAAATTCTCCGACATGCACTTTTTCCATCTTTTCGGATTGGCCATATTAATCTCTTTACACTATCCTGTAAAAAACGTGTTATTTTTAATACATCAGCAATGTCACTTACGATTTATTGCAAATGCTATATTTAAATTCGTGACGGTTTAATACCCAAATTTAACATACAGTTAATAGTTCGTTTAACTTGGATTAAAATTCCTTTTGATATTAAAAACTCGATGTTTTTCAGTAGATGTTTGAAGCCGTTTTAATCGCACGATTAATCACAATTAGGTGCAATTAAGGTGGCGCGAACCACTTCTTGTAGTTCTACATGATTACTCTCAAGTTGTAGTCCCGCAAAAATGTGCTTTGTTGTATCCGATAATAGACGCACCAAAATTTGACGTGTCCGTCGCTAATTAAATTTTAGTCGTTAAAAGACCAGAGAATGCGAATGTTTAAGCCTAATTTGTACCGACATTTCGTTTAACCCTTCGCGTAGAAAGCAGTTCGATCTTAACTATGTACTTGGCATAGTTTGCTACTATGGTAAACATAGCTTACTGCAGCACTTCTTTTGCGTAACGTAGAGTATCGAGATATAAATTATACAGCTCGTAACATTCATCTTTTAATGCCCACATTTATGAATGATACATCAGAGCACGCATTAGAGGATGAATTCAATGATGCTTAAGAATTTTTAGATCTATCAAGAGCATGAGGCGAAGATGTTATACGCACATACAAGTCCATAGGCCACGTCGGCCGTTTCCATCAAATGCATATATGAGTTAATCAGCCATACTTTCGCTTTCGCTAAACACATATACGGGTTCATCGTCCTCAAAGGGTTAAAATATATTAAGATAGCACAATTGTGAAACTGCTCGTACATACGGCCTTGGATGTAAGGTAATATAAAATTTTCCATCTTTGGTACGTGACGGCATGCTGCAGATCTTTAATGACGTTCGTGAAAAAATGGTATGCATCCCATTAAGAAATACTTACGATATATCATTTATTCCTATTAATGGCATTGGGAATTTTTTGATTCATTAAATCTCTATAATATCCGATTCTTAAGGTTTTTTTACGTTGTACAAAAATCAGTTTCGTTAAACAGTGTAGAAAATGGTATTTATTAAATAAATTGATTTCGCATTATTTATCGAACTATATTAATGACCATTACTCAGATACACGATCACTAGCATTATTATAGTACGCAGACTCGATGTGATCGGTTAAGAAATTTTTCTCGTTATATTATGGAGTATGCAACGTGCATGACTGGTATTAACCGGTTAAAACTGTCTGCAAATCTGCATCTACTCCCCGTTCCAATACGGTGTTCCTTACTATACATTTTTCCAAGAACTCTATCGGATATTCCTTTGGTAAAGTTTACCACGAAGATGTTAAAATTTGCTCCGTTACGAGGAAAAATTTAAAATTCCTATACAAACAGCACAGTGTGGTTTGTCATTCGTTCTTTCCTGCGACTGCGGTTGTACGATTTGCGTGACCCGTTAAACTCTCGATACACCAACTTGCGCCATGACGAATAATTAATCCCATGATGCTTCGCAAGAATACACGGAAATTCTATTGCGAACTTTGCGGATATATTCAAAGAATACGACTAAAGACCTGAATCCTTAGACACCTTTCTACTGAACTTCACGAGAGTTCCTAAGTCGGAATTGCAATGGAGCAATAGGTTGCGTTTAAAGGCGAGTAATCGCGAAGTGCGCAACGAGTTTTAATTCAAACTTTAAAGTCGAGCTTTCATTTACGTAAACCCGTCGAAATTTAACGAGATTTTCAATTTTCTTATAGCACCACGCTACTTTATAAAAACAGTTGCGACCGTAAATCGATAGGAACAATAACGACGTATATACAGTCGCGGAAATGTAACTACGATCGCAATATTTTCTCCACGAATATAGGGCGCATCTCAGGTAAATTCCAGATCAGGAAACGCGCGGTGAATCTGGGTGGTCGCGTTACTGCACGCGCACTTTAATTTTCCTTTCACGTGCACGTGTAGCATCACGTAAGAGTCGATACGCGCGGTTCACTTCGATGGTCTCTCTTCGTGCTGCCAGAAGACGAACCTTGCAATAAGCCCGCGATCCGCGAAAAAGACAGTGTACATAAGCACCCGCGGTGATTCCCAAAGCGACGATAATTATCCGGGAGTGCGACAAACACAGTAGCGCACGTTGTTCAGAATAGGGGATGCTGAGCGCTGAATCTTACCCTCGAGCACAGCACCTGGAGGATATATCGGAGGGAAGGACCGTCGTTCTATAAAATTTCCTTCCTCCGCGCCGGTATTTAACGAACTGCAAATAGTGTACGTTATCTCAGGAGAGAGTGCAAAATCGTTTCTCTCGTGACGCGTCTGACTGATACCCTAACTCGTAACTGTCCCGCGTTCTGCAGAGTCGTGAACTGGCCGGTCCCATGAGAAACGCAGCCCTTCGGTCGCGTGGATGCGACATGCGTACGTTGAAGATCTACTCCCGTGTATCTCGCTTTCCATCTAACCCCCTCTCTTTCTCCCCCCCTCCCCCTCTCTTTCTCTGTCGCGCCGTTTCACTCGTTTGGGCTCTCCCTCGAATCCTTCTTTCCCTTTCTTTCGGCCGCAGACTCCACGGTGGTTTCCCCATCTCCCCATTTTTCGCCGACAGACTGCACGTGCATTTAGTTGTCTTCGGTGCGCATGCGCGCGAAACCTTCGCGTTTCGAGGAAAACGCGGTCTCGATCGCAAGTTGAACACCGGCTTTCGCGAAATACAAAGATTGGGTGGATCCTTTTTCGAAAAATTGGGCAAGGAACTGATTAGGCGCTATCGCCGGCCGATGCGGGAGTAATGTTACGGTACTGCTCAAATCGTTTGACACAAACGGTATAGGCATCTACGTGCCTATGCACGGATGATAAAGTTTTAAACGCTGGTACATATGGCACGAAGGTATATATCAGAATTATAGTCGCATTAAGATAGCATACCACGGCGTACACGTACTGTTTATCCACACCATCGAAGTTCGGTTATCACTGAAATCGTCGAAGGTGACATATTCTGTTTCGAATGTGATTTATCGCCTATCTCTTTGTTGTCCTAATATCGAATTGAGTACGATTCCCCTTTGAAACTTTGGTGAAATATATTGACCGATTTCATCGTTAAAAGTTTCTAGATTGGAATGAGAAACAATCGATTTTCTTCCACCCATTGTATATGTAAACTCTCTTAAGTAAACAAGTGAAGTAACGGCTACGTTTGATCAAATATTTCACGATTACTCGTGCTCTTACAGCGAAATCTAAACGGTTACGCGTATCATAATGGCACCAAATTTAATAGCATATACATATAAGTGTGTGAGTTATACTATAATTAATGTACAATTAGAAAAATTACTGTGAGAATTATACGACCGTCAGAGGAGGTACCAATTAATTATGCTGACGTCAGTTGTGCGGCGGTTTAATTATATTTTCGGATGTCATTTGAAGGATGAACCTCGTTTCGAGGGAAATAATCATATAACATTTAACTCGTACATTCCATTACTTCTATGGTTTTGTGAACTTTCTCGGCATAACCGTAAATTTTAGTGCTTTATTCCGGAAATTGCATTGTTTTTTTTAGTAGAGATATGTTGTATGCAATTATCCCGTTCCGCATATTAAAAAAAAAAAAAGAAAAAGAAAGGATGGTGACGAATGAAGAGAATTAAATCCATAAATTATAAATCAAACATTTATTTAAAGTAAAATTGTTCTTACATATTTTTATGGTAAATCAAAGCGAATGTTACCTAACAGTAAAGACATACACAAGTAAGACACGTGAGAATACTGGCTGAATGTAAGTGTAAAATAAATTTATATGAATGTTACTTAATATTACAAATCGATCTTAAGATAAGGACAAGAAAGTAAATTCAACTAACATAGAAATTACATAATGAAATTGACATATGCATGAAATTTTATACTAAAATAATTACACCCAAATGTTGAGGCTGGTACAAATGTCAGCAATGTAGTTGTATCCTAAATCTAGATTTGTTCCTATTAAAATTTAATACTAATGGTTGTATCAAAATATAAAACATGAGTTAACCTATGTTCTAGTATACTGGTAATTGATATCCTAGATAAAAACAATTTTGCAATAATCATGCAAGGCACTGCAATCACAAAGTTATGGGTAATATGTCGTGAGACCATCCTTAAAATATAAATGAATTCGCTTCAGAGCTATAGGTCTTGACGTGAACTGAAATGTTTGATCCAATTTTAAATAACATACAGTTCTCGTTGGTTTAAACGAATAAAATACTGAAACTTGAGGGTTTCAAGAATAAGTGTTATATAGATGGATTTAAAAACTAAGGCACTCTATAGACATATATACAGAATACTTCGTTGACATTTTACGAATAGTGAAGCAAATGACCACAGCCACTCTATGGCGCAAGATTTAAAGTAAGAATACCTGCGTACTTTGTAATCCGGACTGATCCTGTAATATTGCTTTCGTCAAATGCAAAGATCGTACAAAGTAAATTTTTAACTACAATTAAATACAGCAATTAACTTCACAATGCAGTACAAACTAAATTTCCATAACTGTTAGTTTGGTTTGTCTTCATAGCTGAGCTCTTCTAAGAATATTAACAATGGTCTGAAGCGTTATTTACAAATTGATATAGTGACTTTAATGAAATTACTTCTCTGGTGGTGAAGACGGCTTTTTTCTCTTAAAAAGTAAGACATGTGGTTCTGAAACAAGCAGTTGCATAGAATAATTTATACTAGTTCATGCGCTAACATTTTTTAAACAGTACATAAGGTCTAAATATAGGAAAGTAACATACCCGGATTATGAGTCATGTAATTTACCCATCCTTGACTTTGTTGCACACCGATGGCCCTCCATTCTTGCTCAGAGAGCAAATGAGTTCCTGGCACTAATTTCACCATTTCTTTTGGAAGTATCACATGTCTGTAACAAAACGTACACAATAGATCTATGATGATCTTACAACCCCTAATTTTTTTACCTTTTATTCTGCTCTGCAAAATTACAACGGAGAAGTATATGTATGTGCGAATATATCATACCATAATACCATATGTCACACAACCTATTAGTGTACTAAATTTTATTGACTAAAACGTTACGAACAAGATCTAACTGTTTACCTACCCTCAACATAATAAAATAAAATGAAATAACTTGACATATTAGACGGGTTAAGCAATAACGAGTCAATAGAGCAAACAAAAGCACATACAACCAGCCATTTAAATGGTGCTTCATATTTCCACATAAAGGATTCAGATCGAATTACTAAAAAATGGTAGCAAAATCCTCTAATCTGGCCATTTTTATAAAGACTGCTGTCACTTGTATTTATCAGAAATACAGACGTAGAGAGTTATGTGCACTTAAATGATTCAAAATGGCACAATGGTCTTTAATCCATGTAACAAGGACAATGTGCGTTGCTGCGTTTAAACCAACCTGTATTCGTATTTGTCGTCGCTGTATTTAGGCGAGTAATAAATGTTCTCCGACATTGTGTGTCACTTAACTGGCAATTTTTAACTCTATGCGTATCGCACACACGTGACAAACAACCTTATACGGTTCTTGAATTTTCGAAAACCTTCCTGCTATGGCGTATGCTGTCCGATTTGAAAGTTTAACGGTGGAGGGAATCTACTCTCTAGTCGGTGACAGTACAAATTAATCGATTCCTTCAGTAAATATAATGTGCTATAAATTCAGTTCTGTTAATTGAAAATACTATTACGGAATATTAAATAATGATTTTCCCTGATTATAAACGTGTATTAATTGAATCCAACAAAAATTTTTTCATATTAACCGGAATCAGCCATGTCTACAAGTAAAGATGGCAGAAATCCATGGTTTCTGTATCGAAGCTTTTTTACGATTTAAGGTTATGTGGTGTCTCAATAATGGAACAAAATAATTTACGTGTAAATTTTATATAATATACTAGTAGCAGTATATAACAACGGAAATGGATAAATATTTGCATAGACATGACACAGAAAGTTCTAAGAAAAAGAGTAAAGATCGACATAGGAGCAAAGATAAAGTTTCTAAACGTTATGACAGCGATTACGAGGAACGTTCCAGTAGCACAAAATCGTATAAACACTCAAAGAAATTTGGAGGAAAGCATGGAAAATCGAAAGACAAAGATCGGTCCACGTCTCGTGAGGCTCGTAAAAAATCGTTGAAACATAAAAGCAAAAAAAGGTAGGTGTAAAAAGATTTATATTTCTAGGTTACATACTGGCACAAAACTCGACGTACAGTAGCTTCTCCTTTCGTAGATCATCTTCCTCATCTTCAACCGAATCAACTGCTTCAACCACTTCGACATCATCCAATACCTCCTCAAATTCTACAAAACTTTTGGAGAAACTGCAAAAGCAGCGCCAGAAACAAATCGAAGAACGAAAACGTCAGAAGGAGTTAATGAAAGCTACGGAAACACCAGAGGAGAAGAGGATACGACGGTTGAAAAAAAAAGAAGCTAAAGAGCGCAAGCGTAAAGAGAGAATGGGATGGGATAATGATTATTTGCATTATACCAACACGGATAATCCGTTTGGGGATGGGAACTTACTTTCCACTTTTGTATGGTCTAAAAAACTCGAGAAAGAAGGTTTACTCGGAGTGAGCAGAGAAGAATTGGAAATCAGAAACAGACATAAACAAGAGGAAAACAAGAGAGAATTAGAAAAAGTGAAGAAAAGAAGACAGGAGAGGGAGCTAGAGAGGCAGCAAAGGGAAGAGGAAATGACAATGTTACAGAGAGGAAAAGAAGCTGCACAGTTGGAACAGTGGGCCAGGCAGGAAGATCAATTTCATTTGGAGCAAGCTCGATTGAGATCCCGTATCAGAATTCAAGATGGTCGTGCAAAGCCAATCGATTTGCTTGCAAAATACATAAGTGCAGAGGAAGAGGTTGATGCTGTAGAAATGCATGAACCATACACATATTTGCGAGGATTGCATGTTAAGGATTTAGAGGATCTTATCGAGGATATTAAAGTGTACAAAGAACTAGAACGTGGTAAAAATTTAGATTATTGGAACGATATAACTGTAATAGTCGAAGATGAATTACATAAGCTACGGAAATTGGAAAGATCCGAGTATGAAGTTGCCGTTGGCAGAAGAGAAGGCATCCATGAATCTGTAGCCAAGGATGTAACAGCTATTTTTAAAGGAAAAACTGCTGCACAATTAGAAGCATTACAGTTACAAATTGAATCCAAAATTACAGGAAAACCTGAAGGTGTTGATATAGGATATTGGGAAAGCCTTTTATCCCAATTAAAAGGTAAATTCACTTGGGTGTTGTTATTCTGCTTTACTTTTTAATATATTTAATATCATCCAAATTTTACTGACTATTTCCTATTTACATGTACAGCTCACATGGCAAGAGCAAGATTAAGAGATCGACATCAAGAAAATTTGCGTAAAAAATTAGAAGTCTTAATCGCCGAACAAGGTGTTGCTAGGACAGAAAGCGAAGCAGAAGACTCACAAGTACCTAGCGAACACTCTGTCAAGCATGACGAACCAACCACAAGTACTGCTGCAGAAAAAAGTGAAGATAGTCAATCTGAGTACGTATCTCAATCGATATGTGTTTATATTTACTTTAAGCTGAAACACAACTATAATCTTATATTCTAATCTATATACTCAGGGAAGAACACGATGTCAATAATGCAGCCGATGACCTCTTATCCGAATCTTTTTGCGAATACGAATCTGGTGGCTATTCACCAAAATATATTCCTTACTCACAACTCGAACCAGGCACATTGGTTACCTTAGAAGAAGACGATAATCAACGATTAGAATACGCAAGAAATCAAGTGCTCAGTACCGGTCGAAAAATTCAAAATGTAATGACTGCGGAAGAACAAGCAATGCACAGAGAAGCACGTAAAAATATGGGTTCTGATGAAGCGCAGTTCAGCGTTGAATCTTCTATAGAGGCACAAATATATTTATGGTCGGATAAATATCGACCTAGAAAACCACGATATTTCAATAGAGTGCATACTGGTTTCGAGTGGAATAAATATAATCAAACGCATTACGATATGGATAATCCGCCACCAAAGATTGTTCAAGGGTATAAGTTTAATATCTTTTATCCGGACCTCATTGACAAAAATACAACGCCAGAATATTTCTTGGTAAATTTTTATTTTTTAATCAAGATGTAAACCATAAATTTTTTTATTAAAAAAATAATTTTATTTTCAGACACCATGTATCGACAATAAAGATTTCGCTATTCTGCGGTTTCATGCGGGACCACCTTATGAGGATATAGCATTCAAGATTGTTAACCGAGAGTGGGAATATTCTTATAAACGAGGATTTCGCTGCCAATTTCACAATAATATCTTTCAATTGTGGTTTCATTTCAAGCGTTACAGATATCGTCGATGATCATACCTTTTATATGTACATATTTCTGTATATACACACATCTGTGTACGGAATATTATTTTCTTTTTGTAACGATTACACCGAAAGTTTGACTACACTTTTGAAAATCGTGTTACAGACATATTTTAATAAAATATATGCCGTCAATCACGCAGTACACTTTTCAAAGATATTTGTACTCTCATTTCCTGCATTACGACATGCCCGCATCTCTGACTGGATTCACACAATTATTGTCTTCTATGTAAAATACCCCTTCTCATTATCTGCATTGCCCGATGTTTACAGTGAAACGGCAATACTTGTGAGACTTTCGGAACATAATATATATAGCTAAATTAGCGTAGACCACGTTAAATATTAAATATATATTGTGTAATTAACGTTTCCTCGAATTTTCACATATACTTGGGATGATAAAAAATTTGAGTTATAGGCGTACGACACCGTAGAAATATTCATCGATATTGTACTATTCGGAATTTTTTAAATCTTTTTATAATCAATGTATTCATAGGCGGCAGGAATCCATGCTTGGCCATTCGTGACCATAGGCACCCTATTCAAAATGTCTAATATTCTGACACGCTTCCGGACGATGACGAGAACGTACACGAGCAAATACGACATAGTTGTTTATCAGTGGTCGTTGGATCGATTTTCTCAGTCACCTGTGTTCTCACACAGTCGACCACAGTGCGAAAGGTAAAAGCTATATGAAGCCAATGGCAAGGTAAACCCAAGCTCAGTGCACCGCGTATTACGGTAGCAAAGGGCTACGCTTTCGACATTATTTTCTGCCTAAAAAACCGCGCACAATTAAGATTCGGTAATAAGGCCTTACCTCGAGGAAGTTATTTTCGTCGTACAAAGTGTTCCTTTTTTATTATATATCATTAGTCCCGGGCTGTTGTTCGGTCTTTGACATAATATATTCAATTTCATATATACTTCGAATTTCTCCGTAATCGAAATTTGAAATTATTATTTCCGGATGTTACCGATAATTGGCAATTTACGTTTTCTTTTTCCGCGTCGAAAAAGATCGTTATCGCGATCCATTGGATCAATGCATCCTTGTGTTTATGAGGTGCTATAAGCATGACTAGTTTAAGTTCTGCGTGTCTATTTTTCGCACGTTGCATAATCCAGTGATGAGGAATTAAATTGAACCAATCGGAATTACCGCACGGGACTTGAGAATGGAAAGGAAGTTTTAAGGACTACCGGGAGAGGAAAAATTCCTTATAAAATAGCTATATTCAGTAGGCTCCAGAAAGATGAAAAATTGATCGACTTTAGAGTTCCGAGGAAAATCTTTTTGTACGTTCATACAATTGCAAATGTCAAGGACCGATCGAAAGCTTGCGAGAATCGGGCACAAATGTGAATGTTTGTGTATAACACCCTTCGATTTATTATCCGTAAAAGTGTGAAATCGTAGTTACTTGAAATTACTGCTCATCGATATTTTGGCTCATTTCTCCTTGGCTTGTAATAATTCCGGTCGATACGAGGCTTACATCGAGACACTTCTAATCTAATTTTATAATTGACAAGACCTCAAAGATCTATGCTCGTGATAAACGTTATCAGAAACAAGCTCCTCTGTGAATATATTGCGTATATACGATAGCGCAGAAAACATGAGATGGAAGAAACGACCTACCGAGTTTTTATCCGAGAAAACCTTTTTGGTAATAAAGGATGATCTTCGAATTTTGCAAGGTAATTTAAACGTTCACGATATTTCTACTTCTATTCATTCTCCAGTTCACAGTATTCTTCCTTTAATCGATTATCAATTTTTCGTACAATATTCCCCATGCCTATTATAAAAATATCGAGTGATCGCATATAAAATATATCGAAATCAAAATATAAACCCTCATTCCTAACGCAGAAACCGAAGTTTATCTCGTGCAATCACGAGATGGTAATATCAGTTGCAGAAAATGGAGTGCCGCGAAGAAAATCGAAGACACCGAATACAGGGACTTGGCCTCCGAAGATGAAGCGAGCCCTGCCGGTTTTCGAGCACTCGGAGAGACCGAAAACGGCCAGCCTCGAGAAGCCGAGTGTCCTGGATCCCAATCTGGTCGACAAGCTGGACATGTCTTTGCTCAGCAAGGAGCTGCTCTGCAACTCCATGACGGACTTTCGATCGTCGAAGACGATTAGTGGGGGTGCTTCGTCGTTCCCTTCGCCGTCGAGGCGCGGACAGAGCCTCGCAGTGGCCGAAGAGGAACAGGATAAGCGGCGCTCCTCGAAGTCGAGCGCGCCTACATGGTGCAACGACGGTTTCGCGGCGCGACACAAGCGCAGAAGTTTCGAGCAGATCACGGACACCGGTCTCTGCCAGATCGAAGCATCGGCAGAGTCGCCCAGAATGCAGAAGCAAGCGCGGATCGTTCTCCAGGATGGAGCGTCGACGAAGAAAACGAGTCCGGATAATAGACGGCTTGACGATAATAATAACAGGTCTGTGACTCTTGTATAAATATTTGATAAATAAGGAATTTTGGTATTAACGCGGATTTTAGGTTTGCTCTTGATATTTATCGGTTGATCGCATAGGAGGAAAGATGAATATTGACGTATTTGTGTAATATAAAATGAGATCAAAGAAATCGGGATCGTGTATGTAAGATCGATCCGTATTGGAGATCCGTTATGACTGTTGGAAATTTCTGCGGGCTTTGCCACGATGAGAAACGCGTATTTTATTCGCTAGAAACGGCACAGCCAAGGTGTCGACTTTGTCGACGGTGAAAAAGAGGACTTCGAGGCCCACGATTTCCACCGACTTGGAGCTCTTCACGACGACGTCCACGAGAAGCGCTCCGGAACCCTGCAAGGCGTGCGGTCGACCGGATCAGCCGGAACGATTTCACAGCCATCCGAAGGGAAGTCAGATCAAGATGAAGGAAACCTCGTCTAACTCGAAGATGAAGCTGTCGGTGCCGAAATCCGTGCAGAAGCCCGTGGCTTTGAATTTTCGCAGCGACAAGAGCAGGGTTAAAAGCGAAGACACCGTCGTGAGTCAGGAGTCGAAGATAAAATCCGTCGATCCTCAAGGAGGATCCCAAGGTTCTCCGACTGGCGTAACGAGACCGGCATCGGCACCCATGAAGAAAGGACCGAAAACCATTACCTGCTACATATGCGGACGAGAGTTTGGCACCGCGAGCTT
Organism: Ampulex compressa; assembly: GCA_038496175.1. NCBI lineage: Eukaryota > Metazoa > Arthropoda > Insecta > Hymenoptera > Ampulicidae > Ampulex > Ampulex compressa. Next base: position 134,396 of record JBCFXI010000170.1, read on the forward strand.
TCCCATTCACGAACCTAGATGTATGCAAGTAAGTCATACACGATTTTCATTAACTCCTCAATCGTTTGATCGATCCTTTAATATTTCGATCAAATACTCCCATCGATACGTGCAACTATTACTTTGATTCGATTTTAATTTGTTATCCACGCTCGTTAACCAGGTGGACACTTAAAGCACGTTTGATAATGAATTTCACCCGAAAATCCAATATACGAATAAAAATTAGTGATCATATGTGAAACATTCGAAATATGTTCGAGTATTGTGTAGAATGTAATTTTATACTTGGAGGGGCGAGAAAAAAATGTGCACGATATCGAAGCTGGTAACGAGTCAAGGCCCATCTGGAAATCGATGCAGTACACCATTAGGGATGATATTGCTATATCCAACGTATTGATATATCTAAACCTAGGTGTCATAGTACCTCGTCATGACCAGTAACCTACCACGTAGATATCTCTTCCGTGCAATTCTCGCATAAGTCACGGGCACACACGGTTCGATACGTTATGCATGACCTCCGCTGTCATATGCATATCTACATTTATGCGGTATCCACGAAGCGACATTAATCATCAGGCGTGTGTAATTTGATAATATCTGTTGCTTCATCATCACGAAGAGCATCGGTTGTCCTCTTGGTAAAGAGTTACGAACGATAGGGCGAATATCGAGCGAGTTTCCGCTTTAGAGGCATTTTTTTTGTCACGAGCAGGAGTATGAAAATTAATCTGGGATACTGGGAAAGATGTATTGACTTTGTCATAGAAATGGGAACGGGAGAACGATTCTTTGCCAGCGAGTCAGAGACGACCAAAGCCGCAACGGCCTGTAGTAGCCGTCGATCACAATGACTGGAACGCGGCGGCGTGGGAGGAGAGTCAGGTAGCGCGTTTTGGTTATTATTCTTGAAAATTATATTCGAAGACCAAACTTTCAAACGGTACAAATAACGCAGCACTCACGATCGTACCAAGGGACATTCGTACGAACTTTGCAGGGTAGACTATTTTTTGACATCCAAGGCGCGCGAAAAAAAATTTTTTTTAAACATAAATAACGTTTACAACATCCGTGAAATCGAGAAAACTTTAAAAGTTGTAATTTTTTTAAACTCCTTACATTGAACGCTTCTACGACCGACCCTGAATGGATATATATCGGATCGATAAGCCGCGCGAATTACATCAGTACTAAGCCGATGACAAAACCGTGCTATATAAGCGGTGATGTAAGACAGCAATTATAAGATACTATCAATGAATTCGGTCTTCCGCATAAAGAATTGCTATAGAGTCACTTGCACGAACAACTGCGGATCTCATTACTCGAGCGTACATTTAGTAAAAGAAGAAGCGATTTCTTGACATGCAAAATTATAAATGCGTAATTATATTGTTACGCGATTATAACGAAATACAGTTAAATCGTGAAATATAAAGTCTTCGAGAAAAGTTCTAACTATCACTATCATAACAGTTATTCAATTAATCTTAAACTAATTCTTTTAAAGATAATCTTTAATATCCTGATTGTATTAGCGGTGTATTATTACAGAAAATTGGGGTCATTTTGTTGATTGATACGAGATAAGTAACAAGAGTAACGAAAACGAAATGCAAAGCGATTACGATATGCAAAATAAACTGTCAGAGATTTACGTATACGTAATTTCAGTGCCGATTTTAAAGTTCACCCTTAAGCATCTTATATGCATACATTACGTACAGGTATATTAACCGAGCGCCGAGACACGAGGTCCCTTATTCCACCTTTTTCTTCGGTGCAACACGTCACGCAGTATAATCTGACCCTATCGTGTTCAAGGTGCTGGCCTAGATTTATCATAGAAGCATCGTTCCTTGAGACCAACGACCGTGTCTGATCGAAAAACCGCAATGCGACTTGTTCCGGAAAAATTAATAAACCAATAATCAAGCGTGAAGCCAAATTTTCGAACGATCGGTTGTTGATCCAAGGTACGAGAAAAACAAAATTAAACGTAAATTACAACGTTATACGATAAAAAAAAGTTCAAAGTTATGTATGAGATGTCCCTTGAAGTACTTATAATGATTAAGCATTAATAGGTGATTCTTTTTATTTTGGACTATAATGAGGATACCAGACGTATTGCGAAGATAATATTTTTTTTTTTTTGGATATTTACATTTTGTATTTGTTACCAGGCCCAGTTAGTCCCGTGTGCAAAATGTGGAAGAACTTTTCTGCCAGATCGTTTACCAGTTCACCAAAGGAGCTGCAAAGCTACGTTAAAGGTCAGACATTGTACATATAAATTTTACGTTGTATATATCGGTGTACCTGCATTTATTCATGATTTTTACAGAATCAGAACATAGAAAAATCAGACGTTTGTACCGTTGTGAGGCAATGGAGCAATAAGACCCAAGTCCGACCACCGACTGTTGCGTGTAAAATTTGCGGAAGAAATTTTGGAACTAGAAGTATAAAAATTCATGAGCCACAGTGCACAAAGCGATGGCAAATCGAGAACGAAAATGAGCGACTGAACAAAAGAGATGAAGTGTCAAGGGAAAAAGGAGGGTTGTTTTCTAGACAAGAAAATCTACCGGCCATCAGCCCAATTGGGGTGAGTCGTGGTGGAAAGAACACATATATCATCCAATTTGTATGACAAGATTCTAGTTTGCACTGTATACTTTTACTTATATGTATTGAAATAAAGGTCTATCTCCTGGTATATCAGTCTTTGATGTAATTAAATTTTACATACGTTCAGGAGAAAATTTTTTTTAGGAATTACAACAAAAAAAGACAATGACGTGTTACATATGTGGTAGAGATTTTGGATCTACGAGTATAGGGATTCATGAGCCTCAGTGTCTTAAAAAGTGGCATATTGAAAATGACAAGTTGCCATTGAATCAACGAAGGCAGGTTCCACAGAAACCTGAAATTATTCACATTTGTATGTATTTCTTTAATATCCCTTTTTCACAGGTCGTAATTACAGTAAGGAAATGCCAAGTATATATTTTTTTATAAAATTGGTATCTATTTATATATGGGACTATATATATTTGTATATCCATAAGCTTATTTAACTTCAATATAGGAATTAACAAAATACTTATTGTTTCCAGGTAATCCAGAAACAGGAAATGTTGTGGTAGATATCGCTGCAATGGCTGAGGCCAGTTGGAAATCACATCTCAGTCAATTGGTTCCTTGCAAACATTGCAAAAGGACTTTTAATCCTGATCGCGTTAGCGTTCATGAACGAAGCTGCAAAGGAACTCGCTAAAATAGTTACGTGTAACTTAATTTCAAATAACGATAATTTATATAATTGAGGGGTTCTGTGCGATATATATAGAAGTGCACATACCTATATAAAAAATTATTTTGTTTTTGTTTCAATACTCAAACTTGAATGTTTTACTAAATGCATAATATATGTAAGAATAATTTATACATAGAATATATTATTGGTTTTCAAGTTAAATATTCATACTTTCATAAGTATCTTATAACTTTACAGGCTTCGCAGTAATTTTTTTCTGCCATTTTTTCAGGAATAATGCGCAAAAATGTAAAACATTAAAGCAATGAAGGTATTGAACTTTTCGTGTAAAAAGTGTCTTTAGAATGTCAATGTATATAACTCACGAATTTGTGTACATGAATTATATGGCTCTATACATTATATGCACACATGCGTTTATACAAATGAGTGCCTTGTAAAAAGCACAATTTTTACTGTTTGTACTCCTAACGTTACACATCATAATAATAAAAAAACTCATCACTAGCACGTTAAATCTTTTACATGCTCGCACATATACGAATAAATTGCGTTTATAGTTGTATTTAATTGTCAAAATAATATTATATACTTTGTATCATCTATATTCAATGTAAATTTTTATATATGCTTTGCCATTATACGCATATAAAAAAAACGAAGAGAAAAATAGGTTTTTGATACATCATTGCCTGGTATAACACAACTGCCCTATCGTCAAGATTATCAACTACTTTATCTATCGTTATTTTTCATAACATCATTGTTATCGAATGATTTAAATTTTAATTCCTTTTGCATAGGTGGCAGCAGTAACGAGGGAAAAATTATTATACTTATAATATTGCACAAGTTTGCGCACTATACATATATATATATACATCATATATGTAGACTCGATGATTGCTGGCAGACAGCGCGCGCAGTTTCAACTACGTGGCGGGGATCTGTCGTTGTTGATTGGTCCAAGCCGTAGGACGAAGTACAGTGACAACAACTGCCCTCTACCGCACACGAAACGTTCTCTCCGTTCACGAAACTCCTGTTCTTTCCCAGGGAGTCCGCCATTGTTGGTGCACGTATATTTCTGACCGGGCCAACGGAAATCGGACAACATCCAAAATGGTACGTACGCTGGTTATAGAGCATTTTTAATTATTAGATCTGTGCGGTGCACGGAGTGCAGAGGTGTGAATATTTTTGAAGACGGAATGTCACCTGGGTTCGGAAAAATTGAAAACTGGCGGATTACTTCGGATTGCGCAACTTCTTTCGAGGATGAATTTTGGGTCTCGCGAAGGATCCGACGAGACAATGATATCCCGAGGTTCGGCAAAAAAATCTGGCGGAACGATCCTGAAAATTTCCCATCGCAAGACCTGAAAGTTGTCGATGTTTGAGCTTCAAATATGTTTCGGCTGCCGTAACACGGGCAACGTGTCATGGAGCTTTGTCGGGCTCCTGATACGAGCCAACACGTTCCGGGAACACGATGAACTCTTAAAGAATGGTTCTTTACGATACCATATTTAATTCGGAGAATTACGGGGACGATATTCTGCCATTGGACGATGCATACAAAATACACGGGACACTTCACATCACGAATGTAAAAAAATACTGAATACCTAATGCACTAGAGTCGGGGAATGCTTCAATCCGAAATGCACTGACGCTGTGTAAATAAAGGCGTTTTCCACATGGGAGGAAAATGTTTGCTTTTACTGTAAATTATAGCGTACCTGTGTTATATCTATTTACCAAGATTTATGAAGCTTTCGTTACAATATGGTCAGTATTAAGGTTATAAAATTTTTTTTAATTTTTTTTGTACCGATAAGAACTATCTTTTTCTAGCTAGTTAAGACAGGGTAAATAATAAAATTTTGTAGAACTTTGGTAACATTGAGATTGAGATCAAATTACGATTGTTTTGTGATTCTGAGTTCTCTTAGGATGACTTTAGATAACGCTAATAGTATATTTTGTTATGAATATATCTATTATAAATTGCATTAGATAATTATTTTATGTTTAGTAGTTTATAATGTGACTGTAATTTTCATAGTTTTTTTAATATATTTTTGTACATTTGTGAAAAATTTGGGATAAAATAGAACTGTATTATATTATTCTTGTGTCACTGCACAGATCGTTGTTACATAAATGACACGTAATATATGCTTAAATACTATAAATGTTACTTTGTTTTAGGTGAACTTCACGGTAGACGAGATCCGTCTTATGATGGACAAAAAGAAAAACATCAGAAACATGTCCGTCATTGCGCACGTTGATCATGGAAAGTCAACATTGACTGACTCCCTTGTGTCCAAAGCCGGTATTATTGCCGGAGCTAAAGCTGGCGAAACTCGATTCACAGATACCCGCAAGGATGAACAAGAGCGTTGTATTACAATCAAGTCCACGTATGTAGAATTTTTTTTATTAATGTTCATTTATTCTATAATAATAAATAGTTTGTTTTTCTTCATAATAAATCAACTTTTTATTTTAGTGCTATTTCCATGTTCTTTGCACTTGATGAGAAAGATTTAATTTTCATCACAAATCCTGACCAACGTGATAAGGATGAGAAGGGCTTTTTAATCAATCTTATCGATTCACCTGGCCACGTAGATTTCTCGAGTGAAGTCACTGCTGCCCTCCGTGTCACCGATGGAGCTCTTGTTGTTGTTGACTGCGTGTCTGGTATGTATTTTGCAAGCATTTTTTCCTTTCATGCAATTGCACTTTAACATGCATTACGCAACATTGTGTAAATTGTCCAATAGTCAAAATACTTCCAGCACATACGGGTCTCTTTATAGTGTATCTGTTGGTTTTTATAAACTACCTGATGCACATTGATAATGTTGACAGTGCACTAATGGAAGTAGAATAATAGCAATTGTGCTTAAACGCTATTAGTGGACCGCTATCCTTATGTCCATTACTAAAATGCTACGGCACAAATGCTACAATTTTATTCATACATTTCAATTAAAAAAAAAAATTAAAAGTTACTGGTTTTATGTAAAACTTTGCAGAGTATATAAAACTGATTTTATGATTATGTTATTACTTATTTTACAAACAGTAATTCAATATTCTTATGTTGCTAATAGTATTCTTAAAATTACACAGGTGTCTGTGTACAGACTGAAACTGTACTTCGTCAAGCTATTGCCGAACGTATAAAGCCAGTCCTGTTCATGAACAAAATGGACCGTGCACTTTTGGAACTTCAACTTGATAGCGAAGATCTTTATCAAACTTTCCAACGTATTGTTGAAAATGTTAATGTTATTATCGCAACGTATTCTGACGATGACGGTCCCATGGGCGAAGTTAGAGTGAGTGATGATTTTATTTCTTTTTTAGCATAAGTATATGTCCATACGTACATAGCTAATTTTCATATCATTTTTATGTACAACAGGTAGATCCAAGCAAAGGATCTGTAGGTTTTGGTTCAGGTCTTCATGGATGGGCATTTACCTTGAAACAATTCTCTGAAATGTACGCTGAGAAATTCAAGATAGATGTTGTAAAGCTCATGAACAGATTGTGGGGTGAATCATTCTTCAATCCAAAGACTAAGAAATGGAGTAAGCAGAAGGAAACTGACAACAAACGGTCATTCTGTATGTACGTCTTAGACCCAATTTATAAGGTAAAGATAAAACTAATTATTATGTTACATTTATTGCCGATAGATATATATATTTAGTTTATTATGAGGTAATCGTAATGGTATTCTTTTATAGGTGTTTGATAGTATTATGAATTACAAAAAAGATGAAGCAGACAAACTGCTGGAGAAATTAGGAATAGTATTGAAGCCCGAAGATAAAGACAAGGATGGCAAAGCTCTCTTAAAGGTATGAAAATATAAAACATACATTATAAATTATCCTTGGACATGATAAACAGAAAAAATTTCATGATGAATGTTCTAAACTTTTATTTCTGACACCTCTTCTGAATTACTATGAGTGATTTTTTGAACAGAATCTGATATTTATGGCATTTGCTGTTGGTACTGTCAATGATAAATATTGACATAAATTAAGATGCTATATCGTCACATTGCAGGTCGTCATGAGAACATGGTTACCAGCTGGAGAAGCTTTACTTCAGATGATTGCCATTCATTTGCCATCCCCCGTCACTGCTCAAAAATACCGTATGGAAATGTTGTATGAAGGTCCACTTGATGATGAAGCTGCCATAGGTATTAAGGTAATAAAACATTCGATACTTTTGAACAGTATCAATAATTATTTACTGAAAATCAAAGCTGATGATTCTCTTCACAGACCTGTACTGATCATTATTGAAAGATAAAAGAGTTACTTTCTGAATTACTTTTACTTATCCAATGTATGTTTAATTAAATTTGAATATGTTGCACCAACAGTTATGTCGCTTTGCAGAACTGTGATCCAAATGGACCCCTTATGATGTACGTTTCCAAAATGGTACCGACATCCGACAAAGGACGCTTCTATGCCTTTGGCCGAGTATTTTCGGGAAAAGTATGCACTGGAATGAAAGCTCGCATTATGGGACCCAATTTCCAACCAGGCAAGAAAGAAGACCTTTACGAAAAGGCAATCCAGCGTACAATCCTGATGATGGGTCGTTACGTTGAAGCGATTGAAGATGTGCCTTCTGGTTAGTATTATTATTCCCTGAGATTGTACCATCGTTCAACCTTATCTTGTAAACTTGTATGATGATTGTTCTCACAGACCTGTTCTGACATTTTTTTGATAGACAATAGAACGGCCAGCTGATATATGAATTACACGCATTCATGTTACTTGTAAAGCACAGATCAATTTGTTAACGGCGATATCTTAATCTATACAGGTAACATTTGTGGACTCGTCGGAGTTGACCAGTTCTTAGTGAAGACCGGTACTATCACTACATTCAAGGACGCACATAATATGAAAGTCATGAAGTTCTCTGTCTCTCCTGTTGTACGTGTTGCCGTCGAACCCAAAAACCCAGCTGACTTGCCAAAATTGGTGGAAGGTTCGTATTTTAAATTTCGCCCCCGAGAAACATTGAATGGTCAAATCACAAGACAAATCTTTATGATGAAACTTACTACAGAGCATTGGGTTCTGAATTATGATGATCCAAATTGACACCTGATATTGTTGAATTCGAATGAAATAAGTCTTCGAGTATGCTCCAATGGTTCTTTATCGCAAGAATCTCCCAAACAGGTCTTAAACGTCTGGCCAAGTCTGATCCCATGGTACAATGTATCATCGAAGAATCTGGAGAGCATATCATTGCCGGTGCTGGTGAATTGCATCTAGAAATCTGTTTGAAGGACTTGGAGGAAGATCACGCATGTGTACCCATTAAGAAATCAGACCCGGTTGTTTCATACAGAGAAACAATTTCCGAGCAATCCAACCAGATGTGTCTCTCGAAATCTCCAAACAAACATAATCGTCTTTTCATGATGGCATGTCCTATGCCCGATGGCCTTGCCGAGGATATCGACAACGTACGATACTTCCCATTAATCCTCGAAGAGAAATTATTTTGCGTATGCGAAGATGGTCATGTTTCACGTTTGCATTTTTTTTTCAGGGTGAAGTTAACCCGAGGGATGACTTTAAGGTACGTGCTCGTTACTTAAGCGAGAAATACGATTATGACGTGACGGAAGCTAGGAAAGTCTGGTGTTTCGGACCAGACGGCAATGGACCGAATATACTTGTCGACTGCACCAAAGGAGTACAGTATCTCAACGAAATCAAGGATTCCGTCGTCGCTGGATTCCAGTGGGCCACGAAAGAGGTAAGAGCTGTTCGAAAGATTCTAACGAAGAATGTACGATAGAGATGGATCGTAAATGATCAATTATATTCCAGGGTGTACTTTCGGAAGAAAATTTGAGAGGAGTACGCTTCAATATCCATGACGTGACATTACACGCTGATGCTATTCACAGAGGTGGTGGTCAAATCATTCCTACCACAAGACGTTGCCTATACGCCTGTCTCCTCACTGCCTCACCCCGGCTCATGGAACCCGTTTATTTGTGTGAAATTCAGGTGAGCTCATTCAGATTTTGGACATTAAATACACGGTGATAGCAATGTGAAATCCTTGCATCCTCGTGGTACGATTGAGATAAACAAAAAAAAATTGAACAATTTCAGTGCCCAGAGATAGCAGTTGGAGGTATCTACGGAGTGCTTAATCGCAGAAGAGGTCATGTATTTGAGGAACAACAAGTGGCCGGTACTCCCATGTTCGTAGTTAAGGCTTATCTTCCAGTCAATGAATCCTTTGGCTTCACCGCCGACTTGCGTTCCAACACTGGTGGGCAGGCTTTCCCTCAATGTGTGTTCGACCATTGGCAAATCCTGCCGGGTGACCCGATGGAACCCAACACTAGACCCTACACAGTCGTTCAGGTAAATATAGGCGTGAATGGATGTGTTCGAATTGGATAGCGGTGATACCACGGACATAACTGATGATAATGACGACATCGGTGCATTATCATTTTTAATTCCGTGGTAAAGGAAAATTGTTTTTAGTTTTGGTATACCGGCGATACGTTTCTGGTTTGCCTGAATAGGAGAACACACAAATCATATTATGAATGGCATTAGACCGAAACGCGTATACGCCTATGCAATAGCGCACGTTCTTACAGTTTTGGCCGATATTTATGATTGACCATTCGTATGTTTGCAGGACACACGTAAGAGGAAGGGATTGAAAGAGGGTCTCCCAGATTTGAACTCATACCTTGACAAATTGTAACCACAAATTCGCGCACCGTATTTAAATATCTATTTAAATATTGTAATTCAATTAATATCGCTCGAGCCGTATACAACATCGGTTTACTATGAACTTTGTTTTGCGCAAAGATCCGTGAAAAATATACAATTATAAATATGAGAAGGAATAATAAATTGTAATTATACCGAAAAAAAAAAATATGTACGCTAGTACGGGAAGGATATTTTATACGTTTATTTAATTAAGCATGCCACGATATCAAGACCTGGTGGCTTACGTTTTTAGCATATCAACATCGGTATATAGACATGACTGTTATTTTTACTAAGGCCTCTAATGCCAATTTCCTACCTAATGAAATTAATTCTGTAATTTTTTTACATTGGTTTTTCTACTGGGAATTAAATCTTATTTTCTGTTAATATTTTTTCAAACGATTGGATATGCTTCGAAATCATCAATAATTTCTAAAAATCGTCACAGCAGCAGTGTACTCATACAAAAAGAAATCATCAAGAAATTAAATATGAAATTGACGAAAGAAAATGTTGAATCGCTTTATTTCATTTACCCAACAGATATGTAAACGCATATACATATATATGTATGTATATGTATACAGTGGGATTAAGGTATATTCAAAGCATTGCAGCCAAGATTTTTTATTGTATTCCATTGAACGAGCAAATTAATGATAATCTTGTTCGTCGTGAACATTTTCACAATTTTCTATCTTTCAACCACAAAACAATTTTCATGATGGTAATTATCTTATGTAATATAACAACTCTTCGTAGTAAAGTTAGGATCTTATAATAAAGGTGAAGTACGGTATGATAAAACAGTAAAGTACTTTTAATACACAAAGTGTAATCTTTGATAATATCTTATGTACTTCTTTTCCATGTATATCCATATTGCATTTTGGATTTAAACAAAATACTGTTATTTTGCAGTTTTATTAATACCAATTTGGTAAATCAATTTTACATTCACCGAGGTGAATCGATTGCAAGTACTTCGCTTTCATGACATCTCAAAATATTAGCAGTACGCTATACTTTGTGCCAATGAACCTAAAAAATTAGTTTTGATATTTTGTTTTATAAGCTATAGTGTAATTATATTTACAAGAAACACGCCATTTTTATCACTTGTTGTAATATCGGTGCTATAACATTAAACGGGATTAATCGTATTTTTATAAATCCCTGCCAGAGATTGGACTGCTAAAAGTATAATATCTCTCCTGGAAACACCAGTCAACGCATGATGCCATTCGTTATGTGACACCTGAAAATATAAAGAGAAACGATTCTATTACTTTTTTTCTAATGCAATATAACAATTGTTCTTTTATTACATAATCTTTTGTCATATACATACTTGTAAACTGCTTGCCATTAAGCTGCCTATAGTCACAGCTAAACCAGACCATTTAAGGGGATAATCCGCAGGTGTTGCATCTTGTGCCATTGTTACAATTTGACTTGGAACTGGTGTCATTTGAGTGAATGTCTGAAGATTTACATTATTCTTGGGATCGTTAAGAAGAATCACTCCCAAGTCGTACCATTTGTCTTCTCCAACTTCCAGCAAGAAATTTTCAACTGCAATTATAGGAATGTCTTTTGGAAGAGAAGAAATATTACGTGCAGCGTTAATTCTTTCTTCAGCCCCCTTTACTCCTGCAGCGAAACCGACGGGTTGGGCGGCAATAGCTGTACAATCCACGGGTACACCCCTATAAATACAATCACAATGTTAATAATATATATCAAGTAGTAATATATTAGCTCCAAGATGTAAATAGTACTAATGTAATACTTACGTCACCGTCGCTTTTCCAAAGACTGTCTGGAAAGCCTGACGCACTGGGCTTATTTTTATATCTTTATCCGACGCAACTATGACCTCCACATCACCACCGGAATCTGAAATATACATTTCCAACAGGTCCCATATGAACAACTCTGCACGGATAATCATTTTTGATTACGCTAAGCACTGCTAAAATTTTTGTATAACAACAGCATAAAAATCACATCACTTTCCATAAGTCTTGATCTTTGCACGAACAGTCAGTCTCTTGTAACTTTTGACACAAATAGACCATCATTTGCATATTGTCATTTAATCTTTTATTACACAATGTAAAAGAGTTAAATACGTGCAGTGCCTATCTATCGAGCGAACTAGAAAATTATTATCGCTTGTTTATGTATGAATTACACACTGCATTTTCTCTGTACAGGATAAGCAATGTCATCACAGTTACACATACACAGACATTGGATTACATTATTACATACACCATTAAATAGTTTTCAAAGTAAATTATTTATTTAAAATATTTACTCATTATCAGGACTGTTAGGCACAAGCATAACAAAACCTCAATGTAGCGTAGTTCACGAAATTACATTCAGGTTGCAGTTAAGCCAAAAATAACATGCAGTATGTATATCAAATTCAGTTATGATGCAATGACACTAGCACGTAGTCATTGGCACAATTTCTTGTACGAGATTAAAAAGAGATTACTTATAAGCATATTAGACCTCATATATTTTTTTATTGACCTGAGAATCTTTACCCGCGCCTTATGTTTAACAGCTTTCTTACTTACAAATGAACTCACGCATCTGTGGATCCAACGTTGTGATCATAGTGTTAACGCTATTTTTTGCTTTCTCTGCAACTTTGCTTAAGACATTACTGTTTACGACAGTCTCTTTTACCCAAGACAGTAAACCACCACCGACCATTCCTGAATCTTGTATTTGAGTTTCTATCTGATCAGCGACTATTGTTCCCTGAGCTGAAGATGTCGATGCCGTAACAACAGATTGTGGTACTTCCTGAGGTTGTTTATTTGGTACAGTAACATTCTTTACGTGCTGTTGCTGCTTAACCGTCTCGTTTCGCTTTTGTGAAGCAGGTTCTAAATTCTGAGATAATTTCTCTGGCAGCAGAGAGCCAGGATTTGATACAAAGCTAGGTAACGCGCTTGGTGGTGCTATATTTGACAATAAATTTCCTGTCGAAGTTGAAACACCCAACGGCGTCAGCAATGATGCGGAAGAAGATAAACTGCTAAAAGAGTCTGGAAATCATATTTTATGTGATGGAACCATTATGGTTGTCATCGCTTACAAACATATGTCAAGTCACTTGTTGAGGCAATATAAATAATTTAATAGCAATAGGAAAGCAAATAAAAAGCATTTATGGTAGAACGATTTATGAAAAGGTCCTATTAAATAATCACAAAAACAAATGTATTAAGCCTTCTACTTGAATTTCTTCCATTGCATTTCACATTTACGTACAGCTCTATATAAATAAAAATAACGTTATGTTGAATAACGTAAACTCGTAATTTCTAATGTTTATTTAGGAATAGATAAATTGCATCGTGACTTTAAACGTTTTGAAATATGTCGGAATATCAGATGCCTTTGGAGAGGTTTGACAGATACACAAGTGTTTATGATTTGCGTGCATCTTTACCAGTCTTCGCGATGTCGCCAGGCACAGAAGGCTCGTCCACCTTCTTTTCGACAAATTCAAACGTTGATTCTCCATTGGATTCGTCAGTCATAGTTATGCAAAGTCTTCAAAATCCTACGTATGACCGTTGCTTTTCTCTAAAACTTTATTATAAATTTTTTTCCTGTATGCTTGCAACGAGACACTCGGAATTTTCGATATGCGCCTCATGATATGTGGCGCTAATGCACACCGCGAACTGAAGCACGATATAAAGTTGGATTCGCGTTTATCAGGACAACAAAAGATAAAAAATATTCTTTGCAAATATTACACAACTGAAGGTGCAGGGCTATCCTGGTATATGTTTCATTGAGCTGACGGCTGTTTTACTGAAGTGTTCATAAGCATAATACGTTCAAGAAGAATGAAATAATGAACATTTCAAAACCGTAGCTTAAAGTAGAATGGACGAATCGAAGTTACATTACCTTTAGCACAATTGTATATAGCATTACCGATGATTAGTATGAATAAAAATAGTATCAAAACTGCAACTTGACGCCTGAAAAGAGTTGGATAATATTTTATTCGACAAAATAACACGGATAGATTTTTCAACAGTGCGCTATCTTACATGCACCGTTTGTACTATGTGCGGTTATTTGTTACTATTCTGACGATAAAACAGTCAGATGTGATGCGGAGCACGCTTGCATAGAGGTAAACGAGCTCGTCTGTGAAACAAATGTGTATTCACGCACTTTAGAAGAACGAATGATTTTCGTAAAATGAAAGTAGTATGCGCGGCAAAAAATTGTAAATATTCCTTGGAAACTGAGAATACATCGCATGTTATTTTTATTAACTTTCCAAATGATGACACGTAAGTATTACAAGTTCACAGTTTGTATTATTATTTTTGATACAGATTCGTGTATTATTGCTAATATTTTTCTTTTAACGTAGTATGTATATTATATTTTCAATCATTACTTTTACATACCATTCATATTGGACTGATAGGCACGAAATAAACTATGAATAGAACTACTACTGATAACATAATATTTTTGCATTGCAGGTCCAAGATATGGGCACAACATTGTGATAGACCAGACCTATTAATGAAATCAAACAGAGAATTACATGTCGACTATTATGTATGTTCTCATCACGTAGTGGACCAATGCTACATAAATAAGACATATCCAATTGCGGAAGGTGTTGTGCCTACATTATTGGGTATTGACCAGTGTACTGAAAACAGTTTAACCGATATGTTTGATAGCAATGAACAAGTTGAAGCTACGAATAATGTGGAGTTAACATATTGCGATGTGAATGTAGAAATAAGCCATTATCAAGGGATAGAATTTTCAAGTTTATGTCGGATTTGTGGAGAATCAAGTGCAGATGGTATAGAGATATTTGCACCTAAAGGAATAGAATTAAAGTTGAAAGAAAAGATAGCTTTGCATATGCCCATATCGGTAGATGTGGATGATGTAATATCACAAAAAATATGTATAAATTGCTATGACAAATTAGAAATGACACACTCCTTTGTTATAACATGTTTGAGGACTGACATGCGATTGAAAAGATCTTTGAACATAAATGCAGAAGTAGGTACTTTATGCTAAATATTTCTGGTAAATTATTATGAATATAGTATAACATTTTTAAGTTAACGTGTCCAATCCTTTTTCAGCCAGAATACGATAACCGGTATAATTCTTTAATTGAAGAATGCTGTTTGGAAGTCAGCAAAGATATATGCATGTATGAAAAAACAAAAAATGAATCCATACAATTATCCTCTGATAATGTAGAAAATTTGGTGAATGCTCACAACTTAGATATGGGATTAAAGAATCTGAAAAATGTAGATATAAACAAAAACGGTTTTGGAGATATCACAAAAAGTGATATTTCCCAAATAGCTACATTAATGGAATCATACGAACAGCCAGATAATGAAATTGTTGAGAATATAGGTGAAAGCAGAAGAAATTTTCAGGAAAAGGCCAGCGATAATGAACTTTTGTGTCGTAAAGAAGAGATAATAGATTTACAGAGACAGAAAGGAATTAATTGTGATACGAATAAAAGTTTTCCCAAAAGAGCAGAAGTTATGTATCATGAACTTATTCCAAGTATCCAACAAATTATACCAAATAAACAACTTTTTGAAGAAGATAATATTGATACTAGCAAAAGAGTATCGGACAAATATAATCACACAAACCATTTGTCATCTGAAGATGTAACAAGACTTGACATTGTTAAAAATAATGCGGACGAACAATCTTTCATTGAGGTCAATAAGAAATGTGGTCATTGTGATACTGCATATTCTACGAAGAAGGAATTATTAAATCACATTGCGCTATGTCATGATGGAAAACTACTTTTCAAGTGTTTTATATGTAGTAAAATATATGAAAAATGGTCTAGTCTGGATGTTCATGAAGCTACTCATAGAATAGATAAACCTTACCTTTGTGATTTGTGCGGAAAGAGTTTTAAGCATTCTAATAATTTAAGGGGCCATAAAAGAACTCATTTAGATGAATCGCAAAGGAAGAAACATATCTGTATGATTTGCAGCAGTGCATTCAGGTCTAGGTAATACTTTTTCATTGTCTGGAAATAGAACCAAAAATATTTAACTTAAATTTAAGTTAAATATTGCTAGTAATATTCATTATGTAGATTTCATCTGAGGGAACATATGAATCAACACGATGGAAAGAAACCCTATTCCTGTGACCAATGTGACAAGGCATTTTATAAACGAATACAACTGCGCCAGCATACATTATCTCATGGATCGAGTAGGCATGTTTGTCCTATTTGTGGTGTAACCTTCAATCGTAAAGGAAACATGACAACGCATTTTAAGCGTCATAGCAATGAAGTCGGAACATACACATGCAGTGTGAGTGCTTAATATGACAGAATAAAAAATTTTTACTTGTTAGATATGCCCATTTAATACTATACTCTATTTCAGGTTTGTAAACACAGATGTAAATCTATGAGTGAATTAAAAATGCATAGAAAAAAACATACTCAAGAGGATATTGTTCAAAGCATTAAAAAAAAATGTACCGATAAAGAAATATGGCAGTGTAAAATTTGCAATCGAATATTTTCTAAACAAACTGTTTTGTTAAATCATGAAAGAATTCACAGAGGCGATAGGATTACAGTGGAATGCAATGATTGTGGCAAAATGTTAGCGAGTAAAAGTTCTTTATTATATCATAAAAAATCTATGCACTCTATGGAAAGACCGCATATGTGCCAATACTGTGGCGAAGCCTTTGTTTCAAAAGATACTCGTTTAATTCATGAGAGGATACATACTGGGGAGCGACCTTACGTATGTGAAATATGCAATATGCGTTATAAATGTTCAAGCAATCTTAATCAGCACAGGAAAATTCATTCCAATGTCAGATTGCATCAGTGCTCGTACTGTAACAAAGCATTTAGGAGAAAAGGAGCATTAAATGTGCATGAAAGAATCCACACGGGTATTAAACCATATATTTGTAAGATGTGCGACAGGACTTTTTCTCAAAAAAATGATATGTTAAAGCACACCAAAACTCATGATGTAAAATCACTGCAATGCGAACAGTGTAGTAATGTATTTACAAAAAGGAAAGACCTTTTAAACCACATTGTCTCGCACGGACCAAATACATCTATAACACAGGAGTATGTTGAAGTACAACAACAGATACAACCATATACTATAAGTATTACTTGCTCACACATATAATAGACTCTTCTTCATTCTATTATTTTATAAAAATAGAAGGTGTAAGAATATTTTCGGATATGTATATATATATTTCCTTCATCATTTAGATAATCATTAGTATATATATTTATTATTTGTAATATATCATATATAAAGCATGAAAAATTTCCATATGCTGATTTTCTGATTCCCGAGGTCATAATTTACATGTCAAATATATTCCGTGTACTATAATAATGTAGCCGGATGTAGGAACACATCGATTTGGAATAACTGCGTCTAAATGTTTTAAGTGTGGGAGAAAGTGAAAATGTAAAATGAATGTCACTTTCAACTTTAAAGTGGTCATTTGTAATGCTTCTAATTTAAAATTGTTTTAGACATATTAACTCCTTATCTTCTTCTTGCTCGATGCATTAATCAATTAGACATTTTAGTCGTTGCGAGCAGTATAAAAGCAATATATACACGCAGTAGATACAGCAGTATCTAATTGATTAAAATTATTTTAATCGATTCAGTTTTTTTTAAAGAAACATGTTTACTGAAATACCCATGCACGGACAAGTGTAACAAACAAATCGAAAACAGAAAACGCGATTCCCTGTGCATGGGAGCACCAAATAATAAATCTTTATTCAACAGTTTACGCACGACTACGTGTCAGCAAGTTTATGCTTTATGAGTTTATTCGATTTGCATTATGCTATGTAAGCTGCTATTACATTCTGTATGTAGTCCGTACTAATATTTCTCGTAAAAGCAAATCAAGATGCAGTACCCTTTGTAATGAAAGTCGACCGTGAGCCACCTTAGCAATTCATTCAATGAGAGGTCACATTTAGCACTTGCATTAGCAGTCATGCTGATGTGCAATATAGTCAGGCATGAGGCTTCGGCAGAAACAGATTTCGCAGACGTTCCACTACGATAGGTAGTTTTGCGTCAACCGTCCCCCTTGAGACACTAGTTTAAAATCTGTAGTAAGGAAAAGTAAGGAGCTAAGACAAATATGATCTTAAAGACATTTTTATAAACTACTTCTTACTGGGTTCCTATATTCTTTCACTAAAAAAAGGATAGATTATGACTGTGACTATTTGTTAATTAATCATCATTTTATACGAGTGTAGCAACTATTTTATCACAATCGCTTTTGCAATGTCCAAAATGTTTATAAAACATCAATTAAATAATGACACTCGCGCGGTATGTCCTATAGAGTCAATTAATAAAGTTTTTTTTTGTCAGAAAAAATTGGTTTCAACTATAAATACCACCCATTGAGCATCAAGTTGGTCAAGATTAGTAGGCAACAACAATGGATTATATTTACGAGAGACTACAAGACGATACCGAAAAGCACTGCAATCCTAATGACTATGGTCGAAGCAATATACGGGATTTTTATGCCGGAAAAACTGTGTTTTTAACTGGTTGTACGGGTTTCATCGGGAAATGTGTTGTGGAAAAGTTGCTACGAACGTGTCCAGAAATTAATAAAATCTATACCATAGTTAGAAGTAAAAAAAATACATCGGTCCAAGATCGGATGAAGAAGTATTTTGAAAGCATTGTAAGTAAACCACATGGCTACTAAATAATGTTGTTCTATATAAACCATAACGTATTTCCAACGTCATTTACCAAGAAGAATTTGAAAAAAAATATATACTATTTTCGTAAGCTGAAACCAAAAATTGTGCTAACTACAATATCGACATTTCTTCCATAAAAAAAATATGATATGTAGATATTCAAAAAAGTACAGCAGATAAATCCACATTATGAAGAGCAACTTGTGGCAATTGAAGGTGATCTGATGTTGCCTAATATAGGACTATCAGCAGAAAATCGCCAATTACTGATTGAAAATGTTGACATAATCATTCATAATGCTGCATCAGTGTACTTTGATGAAAAGATCAGTAAGTTATTAAGAATCAATGTACTTGGAACCCAGGAGATGCTCAAACTCGCCGAAGAGTGTATTAATCTAAAAGCCTTTATATACGTCTCCACGGCTTATGCACATTCTTATATCCAAGTCATCGAAGAACGGTGTTATCCACCTCCTTGTGATATGAAAATGGTCCACGATATAATTCGGGCAGATGAGGAGAATCCAATGGGTATTTCTCAAACAGCATTAAATGACATACTCGGCCAGTGGACCAATAATTATACTTTCACTAAATCCATCGCAGAATTTCTTGTAGAAGAATTTAGTAAAACAGCGTCTTTCCCATGTGGAATTTATAGACCAGCAATTGGTACGTTATATGAATATGCACTTAGCCTCAAGTCTAATAAGTAACAAAATGAGGTATGTGAAATGCTAAATAGTCGATAATTCAGAATGCTTTTGCATTTCATATTTTAGAGTTCTTTCTTATATTTTCATGTAGATTGCAATTATTAGCGCACTTGATCTTTGCCATACCTGTATAATTTACCTGTTTAATGTACCTGTATAATTTCAATATAATTTCACATCGTAATAAAGAAAAATTAACTAATTACGTTATCTAGCATTGCACGCAAATATGCATGATTGAATACCAACTGGCTCTGTCCAACTGTAAAATATATTAAATTTCATATTAATAGTGACATCAACACACGAAGAACCATTAAAAAGCTGGAGTGACAATTTGAATGGAGTTAATGTAGGTGCAGTAGCCTTTGGCTTAGGTATTCTTCATACTACATATATACTTGGTAATCCATGTATAGATATAATTCCAGTAGATATGACTGCTGTTGCTCTTTTGTTGATACCCTGGGACTTGGCAACGTTCAAGTACGTAAAAATAAGATGTATTATATGTTGTTTGTTCTTACCCTTTATCCTCTTTAAAAAGGTGGATATTAATTAAGCCCCGTCTGTTCTTTTTTAATGATATATAGGAAAGACGTAAAGCCAATCATTTATAATTACGGTTCGAGCACGCTTAATACAACAAAGTTCCGCGACCTGATTTCTTATGTAAAAAGCTCAGCTGTCCACCAGCCATCGGTAAAAATGGTATGGAAACCTTTCAACATAATAGCAGGGAGTTATAATTACTTCTACACGCTACACATAGTTTTCCATTTTCTTCCATCTTTGGTCATGGACTTTCTTTGCTTGCTACAAGCGAAGAAGCCATTGTAAGTTTGATATTAATAGTTCGATAAGAGTTTCAAATTTTTTTAATATATACTATATTAAACAGTTGAAGTAATGTATAATACATTCTATATCGTTATACGTGTCAAATAACTTAAAATTAATTTAATGCTAAACCTAAGCTTTGCATCGGTATACCAAGAGAGCTAACGTTAAGCGTAAATTTATTTAAGTGCGATAATCTATTCATAAAACTCTCACCGACATTTTTGTGAAAAAATTGTTTAACGAGAATACATTAATTTTGCAGTGCTCTACAAATATTCTTCAGAATGAACAAGATAACCAATAAATTATTATGTTTTGCAAACGGAGATTGGAAAATACAGTGCAAGAATATACCGAAAATCTGGGATTGCATGTCACCCTGTGATCATGAACAATTCAAATGCGACGTGCGGACTATAGATTGGGAAGACTATGCGCGCAACTATTGGCTTGGCTTAAGAACATATGTACTGGGCGAGCCCGCGAATACATCGGAAATAGCGCTGCGAAAACAGAGAATACTAAACAGCATGCACTTCACGGGAATTGCGTTATTGATATTACTATTTTTATACTTTGTCTATAGAACAATCAGTTACGTTCTTTCGTTTTTATAGAATAATCTTTATAGAAACACTTAAAACAGCCCTTATATTACCTTGAATATGAATGTCAAAGAAGCAAAAACATGGAGATAAATAAAACAGTATACGATCCCTACCATTATATCACTATTCTTCCTTCTGATTCTGAAGCACGAATATTTTTTATCGCAAGATCTACACGACACGATAAAAGAGTTGACGGAGTATTAGGTAGAACCCAAGGAGGAATAACGGAATGAGAGGTTGCGAATATCACAAAAGCCATTGTTATATATAGAATAATACTCTTTATTGTTTTTGATAGTTCTTGTTGTTGTTGTCAATGTCGTGCGTTGCAATTATTCTTTTTACTTTGCTTCCGATTAATCGCTCATCGCTGTCACTGTGGCTTCTGCTGCTGCTGCATCCCGCTGCTGGTATTTTGGTAAAACGGTACGTGATACAACTCCACGGCTTTCAAACGTAAAAGTGAAACAAAAGAAAAGAACGAGGCGCCCAATCACTCGAGGGTCCACGCGTGCCACGCATTCGAGGACCGCTTAGGACTAGAGTAATCGCGATTAGTGCTTTTAGCTTTTTTTCTACCTTCTCCTTTTTACTTCACAATCGTTCGTACCGATTATCGAGCACGCGCGCAAGAATATCCAATGGTTAGCCGTGTACTGAATTCTTAGTTTTGTTCCTGAGTGTCGGCGTGCCGAACGAGGACGCGTGTCGCCCTTCTCCTTTTATTCCTTGCCTTGTCGTTTTAGACGCGGTCTTGCGGCATCGCGGCACGGCGTGGGATCGAGTGATCGGTGCGCGCTCGAAGATGCGACGGTGCATCTTGCAATTTTTTCTAGCTCTATTAAAACGGCCGTACAGACGGCCCGTATAGCGAACGTACGTCCTCGGGACACGTCGATTGTAGACGAGTACAGTGCAAATTCATTCCCAAAATATCATCCTGTGAGCGCAAATTCGCGACACGACAAACGGGCTATTGT
Source organism: Ampulex compressa (assembly GCA_038496175.1). Classification (NCBI taxonomy): domain Eukaryota; kingdom Metazoa; phylum Arthropoda; class Insecta; order Hymenoptera; family Ampulicidae; genus Ampulex; species Ampulex compressa. Next base: position 156,501 of record JBCFXI010000170.1, read on the forward strand.
AAGTTTTTTTTTTTTCCCAAGAGTTTCCCTCTTTTCCTGCTACAGAGAAATTCACTTTCGTCCCTCGCCTAAGTATCGACGATCAACGTGTGCCGTGTATTCGCTTCACGCGCCCGGCGCGATTTCGATGCAACTTTTCCTCGTCATCACCCCCTTTTTTTTCAATTAATTAACTCTGTCCTTCTTTCTGTAACCGTCTTCCTCCGCGCTATTATTTACAATGTACAGTGTTGTGTGTCTTTCCTGCCCTAGGTTCGCGGCGACGCTAGGACTCGCACGATTCCGGCCTTCCTCTCTTTTTTTTTTTTCAATCGATACACGATCGTTCCCAGCTTGCGAACTCCCCGGTCACTGTCTTCGATCACGAGAACGACATCCTCCCATGTCTATTTCCCGTACACGGTGAAAAAAAAAACAGTCCACGCTACCGAACGGAGAAAAAAACGGGAGAGAGAGAGAGAGAAAGTGAGAAAGAGCGAGAGAGGAGTGAAGAATAAAAAAGGAAATACGCTCGAATATCGCACGGCGGCTCGGGGCTGTCGCTGGGCATCAGTTAAATCCAGATAAATGGCTAACTAATTCTCGGTTAGATATCATAATAGGAACTTAATTGTACATCCTCGCGCCAGCCTAATTCGGTTAAAACGCAATTCCGCCGGAGGTATGTGCCGCCTTCGGCACGAGCGCTTTCAGGCCGCCAATAGCCTCGCGGTCGAGCGCTCCGCGAGGGATAGAGAGGCTTCGGGGAAAAAGAATCCTCGAGATCAGGAGACGGTACGAGATCTCAAGCGGGTACGATCGACGTATCCTCGTGTACGGGTTCATGGATTTCGCACGCGGTCCATCGATCGTCCCGTCAAGATTTTTCATGGAAGAGCCATCGGATGTACTGCGTCGACGAGTAGGAAAGGACGAAAGAGAGAATGAGAGAGCGCGTGGACCGTTAGGAAGAAGGTTCGTTCGTACGTTCGTTCGTTCGTTCGTCGTATCGCGTAAACGCGCTCGATCTTTCGCGCGTAACTAGGACCGAATTCGTGTTTCAAAAAGGACGAGGCCACGCGAGCGCCGGTTTATCGGCCGATCGTCCGAATCGTGCGAGTCCCTGCTTAGCGCCTTGTATCACTTACCAAGGTAAATATATATAATAATCTTATATATATACTTCTTGTTTATATATAATATATAATATCTTATATGTATATTTTTCACATTATACCTATTATATTTTCTTTATTCCGCTTAAACGTACCTTCTGCACGTGCACTATTTATACTATTTACAATGTTTCTTTTTTAAATCGTAGTCACCGAAGTGTTATTACACACCCTTCGGTTACGCGCATGCGCGCGACGTCGGAGGGCACGTATCACCCGTTCTTCCGTAAGCACGGCTGCCTTTCGCGCCCGCCATTCACCCTCGGCAACGATCCTCTCTCGTTCTTACCGATCACTGCGCCTGGGTAAACCGCGCTCGACTAAAGCGCCACATCCGCGATCCCTTATCCGTTGCATCGTCGTAAGCGCGAAATTTCGATCGTCGCCCGTGCATGAAAATTATCTACTTCGTTATATTCTGATATTTGGCTATTCAAGAGGGAAAGAAAGGGAGAAAGGGAAAAAGAGCAACCGCGGGGGGATCACATAGTTGCGCCGGACGACTTTCACCGAGGTGACCACGTCTCCTCGAGGGAACTGTGTGTGCACCTTCGGCTTATTGCCGATTACGAGTAATGAGTATTACTTGCTCGCTTCGCGTTTCCATCGAGATTTTCGCGGCGTCTCGACCGAGAATCGGCTGGTTTCCGTTGGGACGTGGACAGAGATCGGGCGGCGATCGGTGGGACGTTGTTGCATCGAGCGGCCCGCGAAAGGACCGACGCTATGGACGAAATCGTAACACAGAATAATCTAACGCGCGGCGGTACGATTCGCGCGCGCGCCCGACGCCCACGCACGATTTCCCCGTACGACGAATCGGCCCTGCAAGGGGAAAGGAAACCGAAAGGAAAGAGAAGAGGAAGCAGCGTGCCGGCCTCCTTCGAAGGTTCCAACGTCGCGCGCCGAAAGCGCGTACACACGGTGCTTCAGACGGTCGTGTGTGTTAACACTCACGCGGCCATACACAGATTTGTACGTACGCTCTTTGCCTAGATTCTCCGCGCTGTTTTAAAAGTAATATTGCTCGTCGTTTCGTATAAAAAGTGAACGAAGGAAAAGGACGCGGGAGACGAAAGAAAGAGAAAACGAAAACAAAAAAGAGAAGAGAAAAGGAAAGACCGAGAGTCGACGCCGATTAAACGAGTGAGCGGGATATCTCGAAAGAGACGGATCGATGTGTAACGGGATGATTTGTATAGCGATACAAAACGAAGGATAGGAGGGGCCAGGGGCAGAAATTGCGGGGGAAGAAATTTCGTTCACGGGCCGCGTTATAATGATTAGACTTAGCACGTAGTGTATCTATATACAGCAAGTACCTAGTATGTTCCGTGTGCATGTGTGTCGTGTATGCGTGTTTCGTGTCGGCGTTAACACTGAATTAATTACAGTTTAAATCAACTCGCAAAATTTTACACAAAGATTACGTTAGTTTTTATTCTCCGCGTAAGTAGTCAGTCGATTCGTAAATTACTATATCGGTCCATTATCGTTCTTTAAGTATAGCTGCTCTCGGGTGAATTTCGTGGACGTTGCGGACGAGATCGTGCACAGATCGCCGCCCTTCTTCGCGAAGCACGTTTCGAGTAAACCTCTTCCTTCCTCTCGAGAGTTCGCCTTCGTTATGCGCTCGTCGACCACTCTATTTTACGTGTATATGGTACATTACGGGAGATCAGTGGCGCGCAGTGGCCTCCGTGCGACGATCCGAAGGGAACTATAATATCCCGATCTCTAAAATGCAGGTACATTTGTTCGCGTCGTGTGCGGGAACGCGGAGCATCCCTTCGAAAGCGCTTCCATCGGCGGGCATTAATTGTTTCTATTAAATCCTGAGTAATTGCGCACGAATAGCGTGTTCGCCTGCAGTGGGTGTAAACGTGACCACCTCCGTTTCCTTCCTCTCCTCCTCCTCCTCCTCCTCCTCCTCCTCCTCCTTTTTTTTTTTTTTTTTTTTTTCATTATATCATTATCATTATTCGACCGAGATGATGGAAGCGACCTCGACTGCACTGCGTCCCGTTCACGACGTCAGGACGTATCTCGACTCCTCGACGAAGAATACGGGCGATCCGCGCGTATGTACGCGCATGACTTCTTGTCTACAGAAGTAAGCACCAGGGTGTAACCGTCCTAGCACCATATCGATTTGTATGTGTACGTCTCTCGGTGCATCGTGTGTGCTATATAGGCCACGGCGGTCGTGTGTCGCGTGTATACGTCTTCCGTGTATGCGTGTCTCTCTGTATGCCTGTAGGTGTGCGTGTCCGTGTAATCTCGGTGTGAGGCGTCGATTTTCGTCGCCCGGGTAAGTGTCTTCCCAGTCCAAAGGGACATCGTTACTCGGGGTCATCCCTCGATTGGCTTTCTCGAGCAAACGCGAGCACGCCGCCGGAGAGTTCCCAACGCCGGCCGGCTAGGCGAGCGATACCGCGTACGGATTTCTTTCGTCGGTCAATCGATTTGCGTACGTCAGGGAGGGCAGTTTTTTTCCGTCGAATATACGTGCGTCCGTCGGGAAACGTAATAGTCGCTTACGGAGAGACTTCGGGAGGAAGCTCTCCTGCGCTCATCTACCGCATCGCCGGCCCGGGGGCGTGGACGTTGAAAGCTCTGAGACTCTTCGCTCTCCCTCCCCCCGTCCTTCTCCCTCTATATCTATCTCTATCTCGATCTCTCTTTCTCCCCGCCTCTCTCTCTCCCTCTCTCTCTCCCCCTCTCTCACCCTCTTTCTTTCGCGTCTTTCTCTATCACGCTCTTCCCCTCTTTGTCAGTGTGCTGCCGGCGACATTTCGTATGACTCGGGGACTCGTACGTGCGCCATCGAGTTCGCAGGTGCAGCTGCAAAAACAGATCGTTTCGGTATAATATACGTGCTCACGCGAGGCGCCCCGTTCGTGCATATCTCTCGGTAAGTTTGAGCTATCCGTAGAACGGATCGCAGGGCCCGCGCGGATCACGGCAAGGAGGATGGTCGATCGTAGATCTACCGATCGCAATAGGGGGAGCGCGCAAGGAGTACGAGTCTACGTGTAAAATTTAATCACCTCTCGGTCCCTCTCCCAGAGCTTCCCAGAGCGCATCAACGTTGCCCTCGCTTGCTCTGCACCTGCGAGTGCCGCTGCGCGTCATGCGTCCGCCTCTTGGGGGTCGGAGGCTCGGCGGCGATAATAAACGTAGTAGTAGCGGTGGTCGAAATAGTAATAGCGATAGTAGTAGCAGAACGTAAACGAGGAAATCGATCGGTGGTGCGTAATTGACACGAACGATAATAAATAAGAAAATGGAGACCTCCTGGACAGCCGCCGATCGGGCGTCGTCGGCTCGAGAGGGGGCGACCTGGTCGCCCGGCTAGCTCGACCTGCGGTCGCTGCCGCGCTTCATTTACCCTGCGGCATTAGCGGATAGAAATCGATGAGGTGACTCAACGACGTGAGAATTGGGGGCTATGAGCCGACGCACATGAGCGACTCGTGCGTACTACTGCTGTTGCCGTTGCCGACGCTGGCACCGCCGACGTTGCTGCTGGCGCAGCTGCCGCTAGACGGCGTAAGGTGTTGCTGCTGATGCTGCTGATGGTGGTGGTGGTGGTGGTGGTGCTGCTGCTGCTGCTGTTGCTGCTGCTGGTGGTGCTGCTGCTGCTGCTGGTGCTGCTGCTGCTGCTGCTCCTGCGCCGTCGTACTCCTCAGGATATCGTCCGCGGAGAGCGGGGTCAGCTTCCAGCCGGGCATGAAGTCCAGATCGAGATCCGGACCGATGTCCACGTCGAGCAGCTCGTTGTTGTTCAGGGGATCCAGGGGCGATTGGCTGGAGAGAGAGAGGACGCTGCCCCAGTTGATGGAGCGGCTGTCGTCGCTGTCGCCGATGCCGGAGTCGGCGTCGGTCTCGTTCGACGAGGATGGCGCCATGGGGAAGGGCGTCAGTCTACCCTGCTCGGGTGGTTGGAGCTGGGCGATGGGCGCCGGTATGACCGGCTCCATGGGCGGCGGACTCCTGTCCCTCTCCATCTCGCGCTCCAAGTGCCTCAGAGTGTTGCAGATCAGGACCGATCGGTGGAGGCTTGGATCCGGGAATTGGCGGTACCTCGCCAGCTTGCACATTGAGATGTTCAGTACGGCCAGTCGTCGTTGTCGGTAACAGGCTCTGCCGCGCCTACACCAGCTCGACCTCGAGCCCTCGCAGCATCTCTCGTTCGCCCGGTAGCTGGAGCCTAGCTCCAGGTAGCTCTTGCCGTTCTCCTCTCGCCGTATCGTCGGCGGCTCGTAATGGTGCGGCGCTCCCCACTGAGGCTGAGGCCTCGACAGTTGGCTGTAGCCGTTGTTACCGACCGGAGTCCCGGGGCCTCGCTGATGGTGGTAATAATGCTGCGGATGATGATGCAGCTGTGCCGTCGATGAGGGACTAGGCGATGGAGCTGCGGATGGTTGCTGCTGCTGCTGCTGCTGCTGCTGCTGCTGTTGCTGCTGCTGTTGCTGCTGCTGCTGCGACGCCTGGTGATGATGGTGATGTTGCTGCTGCTGCTGCTGTTGCTGCTGCTGCTGCTGCTGCTGCTGTTGTTGCTGCTGCTGCTGTTGCGAACTCGCAGACGTTGGTTGACACGAATTTGCCTGCAGGCAGGGCGAGCTCACTTCCATGTCGTAATACGATGCCGGGGTTTGGCTCAGGGGAGGCGTGTAACTGTCCTCCATCGCCCACCAGCTACCCTCGACTCTACCCAACTTCGACGGGCTTTCACCCATGTCCATGTCGAACTCCATGCAGCCCACACCTCCCTCCAGTTTACGTTTTCCTGCCGTGGCCTGCAGACCCATCATTGCACAACTCTGGAAGCAAATTGCGAAAAGGGCTCTGATTAAATACCCCAATACTTTTAAGCGAAATAAGGGGCGATTGAAAGTGTGACATTGTGAAGGTTACACGATTGTCTCAAAGGCGGGGAAACCGAGTTAAGATCGAATGAAAATATAATTACATCGCCCGGGCTTCGTCCAAGGATCTAAGCGTATTCACGTCCTGGCGTGTCCTTGCGATTCCGAGGGCAGCAATTCTGAATGCAGCCGTGAAATGGTACAGAGTTAAATCGGGGAGTGAAAGAACGTGGCGCATCGCGATTAAACGAACGCGGCTGGACCTGCAGCTTTGAGAGCTGGCAAAGAATTGTATGATCGAACGTGCGGCCGTGGAGTTTCCACAAAATTGCACGAAGGATCGCGCTGTTAGCCGCACGCCGGCCACGAAGATCCAGCAACATGACTACCGAGAGACCTTGCGTCAAGACTCCATAATGTTTTACAGGCAAGAGAGTAGGCAAAACGGCGTGACTCAGAGGGTCGGCTCGCTGACAGAGCGTTGGAGAATGACGTCAGGCGTCTCCCTACCCCCGCCGTCTGGAAGAAGTCATCGTTGGAATGGATGATCGGATGGACGCGGAGCACAGGGGGTAAGGAGCGCTCAAATGGTAGGAGATAGAGTGGGCAGGGGCGTGTGTTACTCATAGGTTCAATCGGCAAGCATGCGGGCTCGCTTGTGAAATACTCCTCTCTCCCTCCATCTTTTTTCCTCTCCCACCCTCCCCCCCCCCTTCTTTTCCATTCCGCGTACCGCGTGTCACGGACTAGGGATTCGTAAGGGATGCCGAAATACCGTAAGCAGTCGCGTAGCAAAGCTTTTGAAGCTCTTCTCTCATCAACTTTGTACCTCTCTATGATGTCCTACCTACTTTTCTCCTGGGATTGTCTTGTGCATTTTTACGGACGGTTTTCGAAAAGGCCAATGCAATCTGTTTTTGTATAGTCGAGCTAAACTAGAAGAAGCGACCTATGCGGATCGCGACGGCTTACGCATATATGCATCATCCTGGAACCGTACAAGTGAAAGTAAGTAAATAATCGGCCGCCCCGCCCCCACCCTTAGCTACAGTGAGTATTCCATAGAAAACTCGGTGCTGAGGTGGCGGCGTTGAGCGGCTCAATAGGATAAGAGAAACGGAGAGGGAGGGAGAGAAATCGCGTAGACGTTGTGAGAACCACTGGTCGGTGTGTTCGGTTGAACGGAATGCCGTGAGATGTCACCAGCGACACGTTCGACGAGTCGTCACATCCACGTGGTTTGCACATGACGTTTGATTTAGCGAAAAAAAAAAAAGAACAGGGAACACGGATGGCGAGCAGTGGCGGCGTTAACAGCGCTTAACGAATAATCGATGAGCTATCTTGTGCGAACGTAGGAAAGTCAAAGTTAGACGCTTTGACTATACCAGTGCGTTACGACGATAGCCAGATACTTGAGTACCGTTTTTGAATCGTGGGAAGGATCGATCTCGATTCTTTCACGGTGTTGTTCCGAATCTTTACTTCGACGCGAAGAATTCTTGCTCCGTGCACGATAATGTTACGGCGCGTGTATAACTTATCCAAATAATCTATTAAGATTTAACGCCTCATTTGGTACTTTATCGGTTATATACAGCACGAGAATCGCTTAACCGCGCAGCGATAAAAATGCGATAAAGGTAAGGAGGAAAGCGGGAGGAATAGAAAACGATGAAGATGCATGGAACAACGGCTATCTGGGCGATGTTTAGCAAACAGCCCTGCATCGCAACGTGTCGCAAGAGCAGTGTCGAAGAGCGGAGCAGAGGCTAGGAGCGCGCCAAGAAAAGGAGGAGGGAAGGTAATTTCGGAGAAGCAACGAATGCCATCGGCAGCGTTACGATCGTCGGATAGAGAGAAAAACCCGGAATGCTTAGCCTAACGAACGCTAACGTACACTAAGGAACTGCCGGAAGTGGCGAATATTCCGAATAAACCACCGTCAAGTCCTTTCGGCTTCGATATCCTCTCCCAAAATACGATTTGTTCGACTGTGCTTCCTCGCATTACCGATTTCAACTCCATAACCGCCGCCTCGCTCGACATTATAGCACGCTATATTTATTTCCAATCGATCGTAAATGTGGGACAACGATACCTCCCAAGGGACAAGTAAGAGCCAAGGGCTTAATTTTACGAGGATAAATTGGTAGAGCGCATCGCGCCGTTGGTGAGAGGCAAATTAAGAAAAAAAAAAAAGGCCGCCTTTCCTCGATTCTCTCGCCATGCGCCTATCGCATCTCCGGTGGTTCCGCGGTTCATCTCGAACAATGAATCGTGGACCAGGTGATCTCGGCGAACGGTGTCGAAAAGTAATAGGAAGGAAGAGGGGAAAAAACGGAGAGAAAGGGCCGCCTTTGGTAAGGCCGTCGTAGGTGGCTCGAGTTAAGCAGCCGACGCTTAGAGCGACGACGGCGAGGCGGCGAGCAGGCAACGGCTCAATCTCGACTCGGCCGTGTACATCCGCCGGCGCGGCCTACTTGGAATACGACTCGCTCGCAAAGGTTCTCCTTCCAACAGGGTCGACCAGTCCCGGAGTTCCAACGGGCGATTCGCGGAATCGTCGTGGGGAAAACAATGACGGATCGTATCTGGGAGGTTGGTTTCGCCTTCCATCGCGGAGAAAACGCGGTTTCTTCGGCAAAGAATTTCTTTTCTGCCGGCCGACAAGCTTTCCCGGCGTGTAACCCTCCGACGTAGAACGTTGTTTCGACCGGTAGAAACTTTGCGAAATAGGATACCCGCGTATCATTCTCCATTAATCATCGTTTTCTTTTCGCACGAGAAGGTTCTAGAAAAGATTTTCTTCCTTTTACGCTTCATCGATGATCCTGATGTATCGCGACGAGAAGAATAACGTTCAGAATTATCGGACATTCTTCGAATCTGTGAGGCGAGATTTTGTAGGGTAATACTTTTGCATAGACATTCTTTGCGAAGGGTAGGGAATGAAGAATGGAAAAGATCGGAGGTGTCGTAATTATCGAGAATCGTTGGTCGATCCGCTGACGAGTGGGCGAAACGAATATTTCGCTAGGCCGAGTCGAATCGGTGGAGCGCGCCGTGGCTCTTCTTACGAGCGATATTTGCGAAACGTGCTCGGGCACTTGTTGAATCCGGGAGAGACCATTGGGTGGTTGTTACGGGGGTTACGGCGTAACGGATTAACTGTGTGTGGCAGAAATGCACGGCTCTTAACTGCCCATAAATCAAAGTCAAGAAGTATCTTGCTTCTCTACCTCTTCCGTCGTGAAATCTTCGATGGTTTGCGGTTTACACGGCACTCTGCTGCTCTACGAATATTCAGAATATGCTGGTATCGGAATACTGCGCGAACCACGATTATTTTTAAAAACGTGCTTTTCAAAACCCGTCTTCCTGCTACGATTTTTTTTTAAATAAAGAAGAATAACTATACGATCAACTCGGTGAATATTAGCGCATCTTTGAATTTTTCGATCTACGAAAAAAATATCGTAAGGTCGTCGGATAAACTAACATCGTGGACCATGGCACGCAACGTGTCTCACTAAATATCGTCTCCCACAAACTCACGATCGCAGGAATAGCGGAGCTACGGGATGCAAGTAGTAGAGATGTTTCTTGGTGTCTCCGGCTATACACGACGGTGAGGTAATGTTTACCGCGCGGAGGAGTTATCTATATAGTCCGCAGCCGCCACGGCGCAGACCGATAAAGGTCGGTAATTCCGAAAACTGGCAGAGCTCCGGGGCCGAAAATTTCGGGAGAAATTATCGTCGTGCAAAAGAAAAGAGATAGAAAGCGCGAGAGATGGAGAGAGAGAGAGAGAGAGAGAGAGGGGGAGAGCGGCCAGAGAGAAATTAGCCGCAAAAATGTTCGCCGAGTCTCGGCGTTTGTCCGTGAGATAACGTCGTCGCCGCAAAATTTATTCGACCGAAGAGCCGCGGCAAGGTTAACGAAGCCGACCCGTTCTGTCGGCGGTGCGCCCGACGGAGAAAACACGCGTTGCTAAGTCACGGTTTCGCGCGAAAATACCGACGAGCGCGGGCGCGTGGTCGTCGGGTTACCTATGCCGTGCAAGGTGATGAAAAGAAGGAAAAAGTAGAGAAGGTTCGCGGCGGATCCGACTATGGACGACGATGAGGTAATGTTTGTCGCACGAGTCCGAGACTCTATCTGTCGGGCTCGACGAAGATAGCCGAAGTCGCGCTCGGGCCCTGTCCGAGGCCTCGTAGATAAAACCAGCCGGCGCTCACGCCGTCGCAGCTGCTCGCTTGTGTGCGTGTTAGCCTCGTATCGGCGATACGCCGAGAGAGAGAGAGAGAGAGAGAGAGAGGGGTGAAGAGGGGGCGAGAGAGAGGAGCGAGCAAAAGGCCGCGTGTCTGTGCGGATTTTCTGCGGCGTACGACACGACGTCGGTCCGACGTCGGTGCCGCCGGTCGGCGGTCATGACAGCATGACGTCAGCCGTCCGTGTTATTTTCGAAAGAGGACTTGAGCGCGGCGCGCCTCCTGCCGACGGGATCGCCAAGACTCGAGGAACGGCCCCGACCACGGCTATCAGCCGAAGAAATAACAGCGTGAACGAGCGAGATATGACCGAGCTTATTAAGATTACCGATGAAAATTTCGTCCGTTATGGGTGGATAAATAAAGAGCCACCCTCGTCCTCCGGTGCGCGAGCCCATTTCGTCGACGATTGTGTATTATTCTTGGGCGTAATACGTTCCCTCTACTTGGAACTAAGTCCGCACAGGTCCGCTTTCTATACACCATTTATTTACAAAGAATGTCTATACGCTCGATAATGAATCTGGACGCGCCTATCTAAATTACGACGAACGATTAAAAAAAGTACTTCAACCATGGGGGGGGGGGGCGTGTCGGGATGCTGCGAAGAATTTTGTTGCAAAATAGAGGGTGGGTGGGAAATCAACCGCTTTGGCGGACTACCTGTCGCTGGAATGTATTGCGTCAGTGGAAACGCGCTCATTATCGCAGCAATGACTAGGAAGATTTCGATGAAATCATTCCGTTCCACTAGGGCGCGTCGAACGATCGAGATTCTTTTCCTTCTGAATTTTCCTTAATAAATATTATAAATGTATTATACGAACGTTTATCCGTTCGCAAAGTATTTATGCAAAGAGGTTTGTCGACGTTTAAACACCGTAATTGGTGTTGCTCGTAAGCGGCTGATAATGGATTTTCGCGAACGATCCTGGAAGCCGCCTGAACGGCGAGTTTAAGCGGTGTAAAGTCCGCTGCAGATTAGCGCTGCGCTATCTCGTCAAGCGGATAAGATTGTCGGGGAGCTGCCGTGGAGATTCAGGCTTCAAGGACTCGCGAAGCACATCAAAAATCGCTGAGAACTTCGAAAATAATCCGTCAGCGTGCTTTTCAGTGTAAAGCCCCGTCCGGCTGATGTCGGGCGCGAAGTTATCGGTATCAGAAATTACTACGGTCTTTTGTAAGCGATCTATTACGAGAAATGAGCGTACGGAGGGACGCATTTTGAATCAATACTATCGAGGCGGCATTCTTGTTCGTATCAATTTTGTTACATTGAAAATATGACCGTTACGTCACTCGTATCGCCGTTTCCTTTCCTCCTGCGCAAACGATTGCGCCTACCTCTGCTTCTACACTTGATTCTTCGAACTCGTATTTCGCGCGGCCCATGCCCGACGTACGTTGACTTTTTTTTCCTACCTTTGAAAACCGTGCATAGGCGTGGAACATTCGTAGAAGCCCACAGTGCTTAACACCGGCTACGTGGGATTATTCTTTATGACCTTTTGTTGGCAGACAGTAATATACAAAAGGTTGTACGCACGCACATACATATACGAGTCTAATGATAGTCGGATACGCGGATGGAGCTTTACCTCGGTCACGTGCGCGATTCGAAGGGAAAGGGCTTTAAAAGGGGTACGGAACGAGGATATCCCGATGCATCTACCTCGCGACAATCGACCTAAGACTTCTGCCCACTCGTTCCCTCCTTCGACATTCTCCGAGGACCCCGCGTGGTCCCGAAACTACGAATAACGCACACGTAAACATTTCGCGCAGGAAAATAAGTCGCGATGCATATACCGCGGATCCGCATCTCTCGGGTATATAACATTCGTAGGAAAAGTAAACATGGGCATACGCGATATTTGTATACCCGTTTAGAGACTTATGTGCACGAGTTTCGTACTGACATTGAACCTAGATCTTAGGTATATAAAACTTTCACGATAAATACAGCAGGGATATTCAGGTACACACGAGAGCGTGACGCGTGTACGTCGCATAGATGTACCCTGTACGTACGACTTTCTCGATAAGTATACCGTGTATACGTGTGGATATAACCGGCGTACGCTCTCGCATCGCCTCAAACTTACGCACGCATGCTCCAGCTCGCGGTACATGTCACGTATGTACGATCTACGAAATAAATATCCCATATATATGTATAGACCTTACATACGACGCGAGGAGAAGAGTGGGCAGCTCGGTCCTACATTAGGGGATGAATAAAGGAAGGTCTCCGAAAAGGGAGGGTTGGCTCCCCTAAGACGGCGGTTCTCAAACTCCGAACTTGGAACTTTCCGTTGAAGTTAAGGAAGGGGGGTCCCTGGCGGGGAGGCCGCGGCCGGATGACTAATCGGCACGTGACCTCAAAATGGACGGCGATTGAGAACCACTGTTACGTAATCTACAGGGGCGCACGGCATCTGCGGTGCCCTAAACGAAGGGTCCTACCCCGAGCGTTCGAGAGTTGCGCTTAGAAAAAGAGGGATCGCGCGGAGGGAGGGAGAGGAGCGAGCTTTGAGGGAAAAGCGGGAATTGAGAGGCGGGAGAGGGATGCGGGAAAAGAGGAAACGTAGTTGGCTTCTTAGCATGGCGTACGAGAATAGAGAGATCGAAAAACAAGATGCGATATCTTGACTCCCGAGGGGTTTTCGGCAGCCTTAATTGGTCCGGAGTGCGCATCGGATGGTAGTAGCTCGTGCCACGAGGAGCGAAACTGACGTGCCTTCTCCTCCGTTCCGGGCCCTCGAGTGAATACGTTCGATCGCGAGGGAGGGCATTATTATGACGTACGAGGATCATTTTGACACCGATGGCAGTGAGCGTGCCAAATCGTACGCTTTAAAGTGCTGCTCGAGAAAATCTCTTCTTACGGAAGGACGAATAATATCAACATCGTCGTTCGATTATCCTAATCGACGCTTATTCGATATATCATTGTTCCCGATGTATCTCAAGCCCGACAATATGTACCGTGTTGCATCGGAATGCACCATTAAACATATAGGAGCATTGTGATCGCAAAGGCAAATATTATAATCGAATCGAAGCTGAGCGCGACAAGGCGTAGAAGTTTAAAGCGCCTCGTTGATTGTTCACTTTTCCTCTAACGAAGATTGTTCACTTTCGGCAACTCAATGACGCGGTTTAGCGCGCGTACACGTACTCGCACGCATACGTGGGTGGGTACCTTTGTCATGTGGGAAGAGAGCCATAGAGGGGTGGCTAAAAAAGGGGGCCATATGGCAGACAACGGGACGGCACCCTTATGTGTGGGAGCCCCGGTAGGGATAAACGTACCGCTCTCCCTTTCTCATACGCTTTTTTGCCCCCGGCGGGCTTTTTTTAACGCAGCATCTTCCTGCTTACACGCGCACACAATGCAACCTCAGGACACCGCGATTCTCCCTTCCTCTTACGGCGATGCACGCGGATGCGCGCTCGTCCGCTCGTAGTTTCCCAATATGCATATATCCGGCGTTACATAGGTGGACAAAATTGAATCAAAACCGCAGCGGGGAATTCCTTTCGAAACCCGGCCCTTGTTCGTTTTGTTTCAAACAATTCCATCGGCATCGATGGAGCCCGGCTGATCAGCCGCCCGGATGAAACAGATGGGGCAATTATTTGGAACGAAGCATCGAATTCCTGCCTGACTCTTGTCAGTGCCCAGCCAGATAGATGAAATCATATTTGATACCGGCTCTTTATAATTTGTACGTCATCGATAATCCTGCGTAGTATTTTCTTACGCACCGAGGAAAAAAAGGGCGACTCGAATGGGAGATCGAAATTATGGAACAAAGTCAATTACCTCTTTGAAACCTCGAGAACCCTTTTTTTTATACTTTGATCAAGAATCGTATAATTCGTTAGGGGATGTTTTTCTATTTATTTTCCTTCGGATGTCGCATCAAGTATTATCTCCGCAACATTCAGGGCACTTGGCGAAGCTTTGTAAGGGATGTACGGCAAAGGAAGTAAGAAGGTCGGTGAGAAAAACACAAAGGGGTAAGTGTCCGTGGAAAGGGGAAGCCAGAGCAAGAGGTACAGCATGCATCGAACCTGTTCGCGCCGAAGAGTGGGCGCGTAGCTCGAAGTTTACGAGGTGGTCATCGTGGGACAGTCAAAGGAAGAGAGAATAAGACGGTTAGCTCATCGCAGGTGCATGCCGGCTCCGGTCAATGAGGCGCACGCGAACGCTGCGTACATTCGCGAGTAGAACGGCAAGTCGTGCGCTCCTTGCAAGACGCTGGAAAATGCGCCGCGCATCCACCTATAGCGTACGCGTCTTACGAATATACTTATAGCCCTCTAAATTACGAGATCCGAGAAATACCTAGGTATTGTAAAACAAATATAATAACTAGACGTAAAATCGCTCTACATTCTTCAAGCGAACCATCGATAGTAATGATAACGCTCAATCAACGCGAACCTACATTAATTCAAATTCCATCGAAAAGCATTACACGGTCCATTCTTTAATCGTGAAACGCAACGAATAATTCTCCTGGTTGGGGTGATTAAAGAAAAGCGTTCTCGTTATGAACGATCAACGAACCGATGATGGCCTTTTGGTGAAATCACAACAATACCATTGCGATTCCTATAATATTAGATAATAAGGGGTACATAATTCACGGCTTGACTCTGCGCCCTGAGTGTCCACCATTGAGGTCGGTTAAGAAGCTTCCAAAAATTTCGCGTACCAGAAGGGAGGGCCCACACCTCATCGCGGGGTCCAATACCTGGGTCCAGGTAGAAAATACTGATCACCGTCCCGTATGGCCGGGATGGGCCGATGCGCCTTGACAAGGGTCGGACATAGGGCCGCGCGAAAGGGACGCCCCGAAAGGCTCCCTTCGACCTGGGCACGTAACAGCGGTTCTCACCCTCGGTTCTAGCCAACGGCTAATTATGGAATTATTCGATCCATCGATCGAGAATTTAAGGTTGAGCAGTGATCGTTTCTTTGGGAGTTCCAAGATAAGGGGACACTCGTCGGGTTCCTTAACCTTTGGCAAACGTGATTCGTAGAGGGCTGGGGAGTGGGTGGAAGTGGATCGCGGATCGGTCTACGTTCTTTCATCCGTAGGAAAGCTATCGATTGTCCACCTCCGGCGATGAACGAGGGAGTAACTCAATTCGGCGGTATCTCTGAAAGGGTGAATCATTACGGGGATCTCTCCTGGGTATGATTTATTTGAGACGCAGTAGTAAAATCGGTCTCCGAAGAATCACGATTTAATCCTCTTTCCATCGACTTTCGCACTTTACCTACAGATTCTTCAGCTAATCCTATGTATCTGGGCATAAGAGTCGCTCGTGGTTGTTTTAAAAAATTCCCGGGATAATATCGGTCGCTGGTATCCGAGATGCGTTCGATTGTTCAAAACAATATCGATCACCGTTAACGGGGCTCTTATCACGAGGTGACGTTATTTGGCACAAAGTACCGGGTAACAGTACATCCTGGGCGTGTCACGAGTCCCAGAGGTTACGGGTATGCGCGACGAGGCTAAAGCTGGAGAACTTGCGGAATGGAATGAGCGGGCTACGATCAACGCGCAGAAGTATCGGAGATAATTAGTAATAGTACAGATGCAAATTTATACACGAGCAATCACTACCATATCAGCAACGTGTAAATCCGTAGTGATTACCGAGAAGTTAATCGTTAAAAAATTGCACCGTACATTAGTACCACGTTTGCCACAAAAGCCAATAACCAAGGCAATACGTTTATGACGTATTCGGATCGTTCGTATCCACAAATGACGGGAGATTAAAAAATTGTACCCCCAAATAACTCGGTCTGTTACTCTCGCGCGATATTCGTTACATCGACTATGAATTCCCGATTCCGTGGGTGAAGAATAACAGCGGAGATGACGTACTCATTAAAGACAATGGAACATAAGAAATTACGTCATCGCGCCCCAAATAATGGCTCGGATTTCGGAGGTCTATCGATGGCAGAGTAAACCACTCGAGAATAATATAGCCATCGCTACTTTCAAAACAGGGCCCAAGAATAAACCTGAAAACAAAATATACTTTACTATCCCAATAATCAGATTCCAATATCAATAGACGTACTTTGCATGCGCGACGTCCAGCCTAAATCGGAGATCTCCGCAGCATTAGGCGTCGTACGAGACCGAATCCTCGAGATCGCGATCGGAAGGTTTTGGTCGATGCGTCGATGTCTACAGTAGCGGAGCTTACAACGATGCAAAGTTCTTTTGGGGGCCAGGCCCTGCCCCCATAACCTCGTGCACGTCGGTGAGGCTTCGGGGACTACAGGGACGTATTGTTGGGTTCAGGGTAGAAGCGCCCGTATATACCCTCGCTGGGAGAGAAACGAGGGTTGGAACCTTTTATGCCGAAGGGTCGCCAGTCGGCAGTCGGCCACGGCGCCTTTTGTCTGGATCGTCGAAGCGACAGCGGAGAAATCCCCCTTCGTCGGGCAGAACTGCGACCACGTCTGCCTGCCTGCCTGCCTGCCTGCCTGCCTGCCTGCCTGCTTGATCTCCCTGCTTCGACTGACGACAACGGGACGTATATCCTGCCAACGACGCTACGAAACTTTCTATGTCCTTAACACTGACGAGTTACGCCTTCCTGCAGTTGCGCAACGGCGAAAAATTAATAAAGATCGAAAGACACTTATAAACGCGTATCACTTCCTATGTACGATCGCTTTGCGAAGCATGACCCCTACTTCTGCCGACTACATCTTTGAGCAAGCTTTCAAATGTAGGGGAATTTATTGTAATAGATGAGCGAGATTTTTTTAATACTCCCCTTCGATATAGGGGATCTTGTTTAAAAGGCGAGAAAAGGGAGTTGAGCGATCGTGGTTGGACGAAAGGTCGCTCTTAATCCGCATCTAGCGGAGATCAACATCGTGACGCAGTCGAGGATTACTCCAGTAAGGATAAATTACTTTGGTGAGGCGCTCTCGGAGCTAATTCAGCCGCGGCTAGAAAGCCGGCGGCATGGAAAACGAAAGGCACTCGTGTAAAATGTCCGAACTAAGTACGGGCGCCGCTCCTGCCGATCATCAACGCTAGCCCGACGTGCAAAAGAGCCTATGTAAGTCTCTTACCGCTGTTGGAACGAAGTGGAAGAGTTTACTGTTACCCACTGTACGTATACCTACGTGGCGCGAGGCCAAGATTGGCGCGATTGCAACGCTGGCCGGTCGTACGACTGATCGACCAGCCGACCAGCCAACCAGCCGGGCCGACCGAGCGGCAGCAGCCTTCCAGTCGACCATCTAGTCGACCATCCAGCCATCCAGCCGTACAGCTAGCCAGCCAGCCAGCCAGCCAGCCAGCCAGCCAGCCAGCCAGCCAGCCAGCCAGTCATCCAGCCATCGCACTAGCCCGGCTAGAGCTGTTAGCCTAGCTCGACTGGGTGTTGGTGAAAGGTGTGGCCGCGTTGGCTACACGAGAAAACAAGAATGCAATATTCTGTCCGCTGTAAGCAATATATTCAGCGGCAAATACGCAGCAGCGGCGCGAGCTCTGGGTGTATTCATTCCCGTCCTGATGCCTCGTTGCTGTTGCTGCTTCGAGCTGACGCAGGAACTTAGGAGAGAAGGAGAGAAGAAAAGAGGGAAGAAGAGAGAGAGATGCAGAGGGGGGGAGGAGGCATCGGTCGAAAAGAACGACTCGGTATACAGGTGGTCGGAGCGAGAGAACGATCGGAGAGTACCGCTTAATGGGATTCAACGACCTCTTATGCCCGTGTAGAGTCACCAGAGTATCGTCCTGTTGGTCCTTACGGAACCACCTTGCTGCGCCGATTTTTCGAGCCCATGATTTCGGTACGAAATGTACGTTGACCGATATGAATCCTTGCTTGCGCTCAGCTTGGGATCCGACATTTTTCGGTACGAAGAAATGTGCGAAAACCTGATCGGTAAAAGTTTAGAGTTCACACCGACGCCAATTTCTTTGGCCAAGAGTAAAGATAGGATATAAAAATCGTGGATACAGTAATAAATATCGATTAAATTAGACATTTTGACTAATTATCCGACTAATTATCGCGGATAAGGATGAAAGCCAGTGGAAGATCTTTGTCCGTAGCGGTACTGTCCTTGCGCGATCGCCTCGAGCAACACTGGCCTCGACTGTAGCTGCTCCCGTATCCTGTCTCATACCTAGTTGAGCGTCAAGAGAAGTGCAGTTAGATCGAGGAGATTATGGAATTCGAAATTATTTGCAAAAATGTGCAGGATTTAACGCTCCTTTACCTATCTCATTTTAATGTTAACGAACACTCTAAGGTGGCTGGCGTTCGTACACATTTATCGATAATACATGTCCAAATTTACGTTAAATAGAGTTGTTTTAAAAATTACCGCGCGTGTTTGGAAAAGTATAGAATTTACACGCGCATGCTCAACCCACGCTACGTTTGTAGGAGTGCTCGATGGTATTTATCGTTAAAGTAACGAAATAAAATTGGGAATGTAGAGAAATGAAAATAAGCAATCCTTAGGGATATGCAGATTCATTCAAACAGACCGACGTGACCCTGCTGCATATTGATTTGCGACAAGTGTAAAGCCTGTTTCGTTCCTTATACATATACACTACTCGGTTACTTCGTTAGAAATAAGAATATCAAAGAGTATACATACATAATCCGCGGATAACACACAAGAGCCAATAATGTAAAGTCGCATAAAACGGAAAATAAAATATTCCGACGGAAGATGGTTACAATACGGTATCCCATCTTTACTAAAATCATCTTAATACAAATTATCCCGATTCTACATCAGATGTGTACATTTGATACGAAACAAACCGTAATTGAGACATAAGTTGCATCCGTAAATTAAAAAAACTCCAGGCGATGTTTCAAAATATCTCTTGGCGTTTTATTCAACGCTCAAAATTGCTAATATCAGCAAGCTGTGTTTTCAATGAAACCGACACTAACGGGCGTCCGTCGTCAGCACATCCACCGTCTTCGAACGGTGGCTGCCATGCAAAAATCTGGTCTCTCGAGCGACTACAAACACGCTGGCAAAAAGACGTAGGTTCGACAGCCAACGTAACGCGCCGCTTTCAAACTTGCGGCAAATATGATAAACAAGTTTACTCGGATGTTACGTGCGAGAGAATTTCAAAAGTTCTCGCAACTTTTAATACACCGCGTCTTACAGGCCTACGATAAACCAACGTATCTTCGGTAGTTAAAGAAAGCGGAATGCGAATTACGATTAAAAACTATGTACCGCAGAAACGATACGCAGAATTGTACCACCGATACGTATATAATTCTCGTCAAAAATTCTTCACGAACCCTCGATCTGCGTACGCGCATCGCAAAGCTAAAGACTCTTTGGGACATCGCATCGTTGCATTTAAAGGCTTATCTCGGCCGACAAGAAAGCGAATCGTGACGATCGAGGAAAGAAAGGTGCGGAAGGCGCTTAAGCCGTGGACATTGGCACTACCCTCGCGGCCGCTTTCACCGGAATCGACGCTCGTCCAAGGGCCGATCTCGCAAGGTGCGCCCGGCGCAGCTCGAGTCCGCTATCGGCCCCGGTGTTTAGCCTGTCGCAGCAGCGAAATCGGGGTGCGTAGGGATCGTGCAATAGAGCTGGATGCGAGTTCGGATTTACGAGTGTCAGCCGCGCAGTGGCAGAACCGGGGGCAGGCAAAAGAAGGAGGCGGCGAGGCTTGGCAGGGGAGGGGGGTGCGTGGAGGGGCCGTGATACGAAAATAAAATTCGTCCCAGCGCTGCAGAAGGCGAGAGACCCGCTGATCGCGCGCAGCCAAGGTTACGAGCGGAGCAACGAGTCCCTCGTGAAAGTCAAATTTGTAAGCGCGTATATATACGTGCGTGGAGATAGCGCCATCGCGCGGCGCGACCACTTGGTTTTTTCGGCGAGTGCGAGCTCAAGGCTGCGCCGTCTACGGCCGACGTATCCCCGCCATTGGCCAATTGGACGCCTCCGAGTCCAAGAAGATGGTAATTAACAGCGGGCTCGCGAGGGTATCGCACGAGGAGTACACGATAAATGCCGAGCGATATTTTTATGCGAATAAGGCAACTGTGTTGCGCTTTTCGATCGAGCCGCGCGGTAGAGCTGATAATGGTACCGCGCTAGACTTCTAGTTGGAACGTGATAATCGATATGGATGGTAGAGGGCGGGCTCCTTGAAGGAAAAAAAGGTGATTCCTCGAGGTTGAGGATGGTCTCGAATCGATGCGGGATTCGAAGGACGACCGTTCTGTATGAATATCAACGTTCAATATTTTGGCCGTGATTCGAGAAAAATTACTCTTCTCTTTGTAATATCCTGGCGGCGAATTCGGACGGCGATTAATCGCATCGCGGTTGGTAGTGCGTATTACGGTGCACCTCGAGAAAGACCGTGATCGCGGATTCTATATTATCCGTCTAGCTTTCACGGTTTTTCGGCGAGAGCGCTCGAAGGCTACGCCGTAACGGCTCCCTCGATACCGCGACGCTGAACATAACAGCTGATAAATCAAACTAACAGGAGTAATGAGCAGCCACTATGTCTCGCGTTATCGACAAATGGTAGATTAGTCTTCCTTCGGATTACGATCGAAGATCGCCCAAACTACAAAAACCGTTCTTCAAGGTTAACGGTATTAGTCTCTAGGACGTCTGCGGCGCGGTATTCGACGGAAATTCTAACTTTCTGAAAAATTCTGCCGAACGAGTTGCAAAATTTGGTCGAAAGCGTAACGCAGATTTTGCGAGATCCGCTTCTAGTTTTGGTAGTTTTCTTGGCGATAGCGCATTCAAGGCTACGTCGCCGTCGTTTTCCATCGTCAATATCACCGAGCAGCCCAACACCCGATGATACAAGCCAACATAGCAACGGGCAGTAGGTAGAGGCAAACGCAGCGCAGACGACGTAGACGACGAAGACTGGCTCTGTCCCGCTGCCGCTGTTACTGTTATTTTTAACTCGACGCCGACGCGCCGAGTCCGTAGCTAAAAGCGTGTACCCTCCTTCCTCTCTGTACCCGCGACGAGCCGTGCCACGAGCTTCTATTCTCCTTCTCCTCCTCGTCTCCTTCTCTTCTTCATCCTCTTCTTCTTCTTCTTCTTCTGCTTCTTCTTCTCCTTCTTCTGCTTCTCCTTCTTCATCGTCATCTTCTTCTTCTTCTTCTTCTTCTCCTCCTCCTCCTTCTTCTGCCGCTTCTTCCACGCAGCTCGCACGGCGGGAGGGATCGTCGCTCGCACATATTTCGAAACCTATTTTCAAAGTGGCGAGCCTTTCTATTTCCAAAGTCGCGGGGCGCGACTACTCGATACTCCCAGAGTCTAGCGTTCTACGTTTCCCATTACTATAGAATTTTCGTCCCATCATTAGCGTATGATTCCTGGAGCGCCTCGTCACGAACGCGACATTCTCGCGTATCGATTTTGGGCTCGCGTAGATTTCGACAAAAGTCATCGCCGTGCGCGAAGGACAAATAATATAATATTTATTTCCGAAATCATGCGACTACGTTAGCTCGAGTAAGGAGCGATATCTTTGGACGTTTGACCTTCAAAGTTTGGATAAAAAAGTTCTCCGCCCGACTGTAACTCGTTATTGTCACGAAGAGGCTTGCGCTAAGCGGAATTCGGTTAATAAAAGGTCGATGAAAAATGTTAGTCGGAGCAAAATTTATTTCGAAACCCAGTTTTCCCGCCAGTAAAGTCGGCAACATTGCGACGGTGGAAAGGATCGAGAAGGAGTGAGACAGCTCGATACCGCGGGTAGGGAGGAGAAAGAGGGAAGGAGGGAGAGAGAGAGAGAGGGAAGAGACCTCGAAATGTGGCAACGCAGCGGCAATGCGTTGTAGACTCGGTTCCGTGCTGATACCCACGGTTCGAGGCCTCGCGCGATGTCGCTCTTGCCGAGCGAAATACCTCTACGCGACTTTCTACTTGCTAAAATGGGGTTGTCGTCATCGGAACGATCCTCGAATGCAGGGTGGATCTGTACGTTCAACGAATGGCGTTCTAATATATATACATTACATGTCGTACTATTACAGATTATAGGAATATTATGAGATATAAAATATCTAACGCTAATGCGTAAAAGCATTAAAGATGAATTTTAAAATTAGTTACACTTCGTTACACGAAGAAGTAAGAATTTTAAATAATTTTCTCCCATCTTGAATGGAAAATAGCCATGAATATTTTATAATGTTGATTATGTAATCCTTCGTTAGTGAAGTTGCGAAAATGATCCAGGCATCGTTACGTGGCTCGAATAAAATATTCGATTCTCGAGTTTATCCTACGACCACGATTATCAGTGTGCCTGGAAAATGTTCTGCGTTGAAATTTGAAAGGCTCTAACCCGGCGCGTATCACCGTTTCTTCGGTGTCGGCTGGGGCAACTTTCTAGTTTAGCTGACGTGTGGTGCGCGCGTTGTGTCGGTGTGGCTCACGCTTCGAAACGAGCATGTGCGTGTAACCTCGGCTCGCCGTGTGCGTCCGCCTTGCGAGCGTGTGTTTCTCCTACTTCTCTCTCGCGCCCGTGCTCTCTCGATCTTTCTCTCGGCCGTGCGGAGGAAAACTGGTTCCAGGAGAATAGAGCAACTGCGCCTTACTAGCAACGGCACGAAGAACGAAAGCCTCGACACCCTCGCGCGTGAGTTTAACCTCGTACCCGTATATACCACGATCCTTTCCACTCGTGAATATTTGGAACGTCTGCAAGGACGTATAGCAAGGTGCCTTTCAACAACGAGCAATGGCCGTTAGATAAGAATTTCCTAGGAAATTGTTCCAAGTCTCATTGTTGATTTATACGCGAGAAATATATTACTGGCGGATACTAAGTACGGTAAAAATTTCAGATTTTGATATCGGTCTTCGTCTGCGCTGGCTATCTTTGTACGGACAGACCAGCGATATAATTCTCCTTACTTTTTACAAAAGTAACGAAGACGGTCTTGCGAGATACCGGGAGTTTTGGTTATTTTGGCTTTGGAATTAAGCCTGTGGCCAATTAAACCCACGGGCGGTCAGCGATGACCTACCCTCCGGCTCTGTTCCAAAATCGGAGATAAATCCTCCAATTTATTTCTTCCAAGTATCCGCTCTTGACGCCGAGCAGATATCCCGACAAGACACCCAAGGGTCATCGCCGCGTTCCTTGGATTAAATTAAAAACACGCGTGAGCCATAGACTCGAAGCCTTTGGCAGATAAGACTGCTTTACCGACAGAGTCTCCTCGCTGGTAGCAGCGTCTAATCTCTTGGTAATTTCATGATGTCTTTTTTCCGTGCTGTCCTCTCTCTCTCTCTCTCTCTCTCTCGCCCCCTCTTGCCCTCCTCTGCCTTCTTCTCACGGTTTCCTCTGCGGCCTCTCTCGTACGATATATAACAATATAGCGAGGTGCTCCCTCTGCAATATACGTATCCTCGTCTGACTTCGGGGTAGTTTTACCCTCACGGGCGGGCAACGAGTTGATTGCACTGGCGGCCCCGCGTTTGGCAACCCTCCTGCTCTTTCCGCTTCACCCTTTCGCTCCAACGTTCTGTTCCTCTTCGTTTTACTCTCCTGTTTTACCGTCGTTTCTTCTCTTTATTTCTGCCTATTTTACTCCCGTATTCCAGGCTTCGTATCCTCTCTCTCTTCTTCCGCCAAGCTTTTCGCCCTTCTCTCGCCCGTCCCCTCTCTCGCATTCTCTCTCTCTCTCTCTCTCTCTCTCTCTCTCTCTCTCTCTCTCTCTCTCGCTCTCTCTCTCTCTCTGACGCTATACCTCTTTCTCTCTCCCTCCAGCCTGTCCTTTCACTCCCTCTATTTCTGTCATCTTCCCTCCCTCGCCCCCCGCGTTTCTCTCCGTCTTTCGTTCCTGCTGACGAGCGAGCGAGGGGGTGGAACGAGTAGGAGTTTCCATGGCAACGCCCCATGCACGAGTAACGCGTCCTCTTTGTCCAACACACTCCACGTTCGTTTTCCCCTCTCAGCCTCGTACTCTCTCGCTCGCTCCCCCGCCCTCTCGCCCCCCTCTCCCACTAAAGCGCCCCAACGTATTCTCTCGCTCTCACGCTCCCCACTTCGGCGCGCTTCTGCGTACAGGCTCGTTCACACACTACGTCTATAGCACGAACAACGCCGAGCTTCTTGAGGACGAATAACGGGCGCTCTCAAAACGTGTAACTTACCATGAGTAGATTCATTGGCGCGTCGCTCAAAAACGAGAAAAAACTATGAAAATACATTGCAACGGGAAATAAGCACGATGTCGATAATTGTTAGACGAGCGAGCTGTTGTGTCTATCGCCTATCCGATGTACCCCGAATGCTATTTATGGGCGTCAGCGAGGATCTTAAAAAAAAAGGGATGCATCTGAATTCAAAAACGTACGATTTTTGCGTGCAACAAGAGTCGCAAATTTTGAATCGAACGGTATAATACCGTACTCCGAGTTCCCCCCTCGACGTATAGATTTTCCGTTGGAGCTGGGGCACGGTTGGGAGAAGTTAAGTTTCAGGGGACTCTGAAAAACGCATTTTTCTGAAACTGTCGGAATAGAAGTTCGTCGAGGAGAAAAGATAGGAGAGGTATGTCGTTAGCGAAGAGAAGAAAGAATAACCGAGCTCGTATAACGCGTTTCGTGCGTGTTTCGTAAAACTTCGTTTTGCCTCTGTGCTCCGAGCAAAGCAAGAATCCGCTACGGAATTCTATCCCCAAAGTTACCGATTTCTATATGACCGTAGCAAGCAACGTAAAGAGCGTAGATCGTTTAGTAATATACTTGATACCGTCGATGCGTCCGCCAATTTAAAACTTATGAAAGACAGCAATAATATTTTGGGCGCCGTTTCTTCATTTTGATATTCAAGGAAGAATTAAAAAAAAACTAACAATTCGATCCGAAGACGTCAGGTGAATTCGTTTAAGGAACATAAAACCGTGCAACACCGTACGCGATTATCGGCGATGGGTTCTAGGATCGTGTCGGCAATTAGAGGCGCGACGGGGCCAATAGCGAACGATCGGTAAGCAGGTAATCGCGGCTGAGTTATTCGCGAATCATCGATTTTGCTCGGCTAAAGTCACTCTGAGCGTCCTTCCCGCAGGACAAATTTCCTCTCATCAAAAAAAATATTCGTTCAATTTGAAGTTTCACGATCCATCGAATATTCAAATCCAAATACTTAACCGGGGAACTTAACAAATCTACGTAACATTTCGAACAGTTCCACGTTCCCTGAATCGAGTGGCATAAGAAAAATCTCGCAATGATCGGTCGGCAAACCGGCGTCGAGTTAACGGGCGCTTCCAGCCACTCCACAAAATTGAATGTTTAGAGAGCACGGCCGAGCCTCTGTCTTATGCGAGGCGGCAAAATCGGTTCCCCGATAATTCGCGCCACTCTTCGAAAATGGCCCCAGGATGCAAGCCTGCGATATCCGTGTGAGGCGAGGAGAATCGGCAAGGAACGGATAGGAAGACAGGAAAGACACGGGGGAAAATGAGAAAGAAGAGAGTGGGATCGTTCGAAGCGGAGAAGGACGAAGGTATCGGCTGCCTCCGCGTGAAACTGGTTTGGAAGGATGTGACGCGCGTGCACGCACGCACACGCATACCCGCACGATCGTACACCTTAAAAATTCCTTCGATGCACGAGAGAGAGAGAGAGAGAGAGAGGTTCGAAGATTCCGTCTCACTATAAAAACGCGCACGCGATATCTCTCGAGTAGTAGCAAATCACTTTAAATAAAAATGGCTTTTTGCGGCGAAAAGAACGTACATCCAGAACATGTCCTTTTGGAAAATAAGAGTAGGAGCACGTTGAGGGATAGACGTGGGCATGTTATCATACGAGAATGCTCGTGGCTCGTTCGCAATAAATCAATGTAGCCAACTCTTTGGAGCCGTAAAATTGTTATATCACGCGTTATATTCGTTATCGTGGCCCGTAGATATAGCAAATCGAAATATATTTCGAAATAGATCCGTTATCGCGAGTCCCTGCGCTACCGAACGAACCTCGATAGCTTAAGCAATGTCCTGGGTTAGAGTAAATGAAAGAGCGACGAAGTTTTCTCAGGCTTCTTTATACACTTGCTCAAATACTCGATTATCTTGTATCAAGAACGTACTCCGCCACGGTTTCTCCGGAGAGTCCGGAACGTAAAACGTCCCCCTTTTATGTCCTCGCAGTGGAACGTTTTGCGATTGCTCTTTCGGATACACCC
Organism: Ampulex compressa; assembly: GCA_038496175.1. NCBI lineage: Eukaryota > Metazoa > Arthropoda > Insecta > Hymenoptera > Ampulicidae > Ampulex > Ampulex compressa. The sequence goes on from JBCFXI010000170.1 coordinate 183,044, forward strand.
CGCGCGGATAGAAATTACACATCTGCATCCGGTTCAAGATCGCGGCCGCACGGTGCTCCTAGAAAATGACGTACGTTCCGAAGATCTCGCGAAAGAAATCTTAAATTACGCCAAATCACCGGCCTCCGAGTTTGAGGGACGATCCTTACACTCCGCGTGCCCTTCAACGCCGTAAGAATCCAGTCCGTAACCATCCTTTAACCTCCCTATCGGTTCCTCCGTCTGAAAGAGCCCGAAATTCGTTGAAGCGTCGGTAATAGCATAAACTGTATACTTCGTGTTCAGCGACTTCTCTCGCGCAATATATCCAGCTCATTCTAAAATACAGCTGTATAACCAAGAGTACGACGTACGTATAGGCACATACGTATATCCGTACGAATCGGGCGCACGAGGCGCCCCTGTGTGCGTGCGTACGTGCGCGCGCGTGTGCGTCCATCCGCAGGAGTGTGGGTGTATATACGTAACGACGTGTACATATATATACGTAGCGGGCCATAGTTCATGGCGACGTGTATAAGGGGTTAGGGGCGTGGTAGTATGGGGAAGGAGAGTGGGAGAGAGTCGGAGCGAGGGGCAGGGCGGAGGGATGCCGGTGGGCGATGCAGGGGTTGGGGAAGGGTGGACGGAGGGAGGGTGGACGGGGAGATTGGGGGTGGCACCCGTTCGATAGCGGGTGCACGTGGCCGCGCTTCTCGCAGCCGCCGTCGCGGCGCCAACGTCCTATTAACCCTCCACCCACCCGACCACACGGACGCATCGACGTTCGCGCACACACGCACACTCCCTTCCGCTCCTATCATCGCCGTCGGTGGCACGGCCACCACCACCGCCAGGAGAATTTCCACGTCGCGCAGGCGTCTAACTTACTTAAAGGACACTGACTCCGCCGTAACAGTACGGCGATCCTTTTTCGGAAAATCGTTGAAAATAACGTCGAACAATTTCGGACGTCCTGCGAGTTTCAGCGAAATTAGACGGGGGATACCTGAGCCAGCGAGGCGCGCGGGAGGGGGGCGGGCGTATTCGCGAAATTCAATAACGCCGTCGAGGATGCTCCGATTTTCGACCCGCGACTCGAATGCGATCTTCGCTGCAAAACCGCGTCTTGCGATGATTAAATTATCCGACGAGCACTGGTTAGGGCGCGCGTCCTTTAATTTATATCGAACGATTCGAGAGATGCTCCGCGAGGAGAAAGGAAGCGGTAGGAATACGACGCATCTCGCGAGTCCTAGGGAGCGATCGTCCCTGCGGGCATTATGTAATCTCCCGGCGTTTTCCTAGCTACTGACGCGTCGGAAGAAAAACTAGAGCCACATTGAGATGCACATCTAAGGCTACCAATGGTGGCCTTCGCGCATGGAGTGGCACCACGCGCCACGACGTATCTTCCTTGAGGCCAGCCTTAGATCTCGCTTCGCCTTTCGCACTCTGCGTTTTTCCTCGTGCGGGGCTGAATTTCGGATTTCTCGAGTAGCGACTTGGGACAATATAAATATACGTCCCGCGCTGTGGCTCGCTAGAACGAGCTGCCGCCGGCATACGTCGGATGGAACGAAAATCTCGAAGCGCTTCGTTCTTGGGGAACGTTACGTAATTCCCGGCCTCTATCCTTTCCGCGCCTCGTGACTACTGCCGCCACTACTGAAACTTCGAAAAAAGATAGCCGCGTGGCGGCGGCGAATACGCGTACGTACATTCTCGTATTAGCTGTGAACTATTTGGCTAGAGCTATCGACGGAACGAGCCGCGATCTCGGATCCGCTTGCGAAGCCAGCTACGTTCGTGTTACATCGGCGACGATGACGACGTCAACGACGAAGTGGAAAGCCTGATTACGTAACCTCTAGCATGGCCAAAAGCTCGCCATGATCCCCCACCGTGGGGCACGAGTCGGCTACGTGGATGCAACCTCGTTACACGATAAGCCGGCTTTGTGTGAGTGGAACGGCGAATAATAAACGCCAGTCCATATGGGACAGAGAGAGAAGAACGCATATAAGTGTGCGCTCACACCGAGAAAAGCCGAGAGCACGGCCGTGTGTTGGTGAGCCGTGCGACGAGAGGAATTCTTGCGCAAGTCCGCGCACTTACGCGCGAATGTGCGCGCTGTGTCGCGATACCTTGGTGTGCGTGCAGGGCGTCGTAATGTGCTGCCACCTGTACGAGAGTGCGCGAACCACCGCACGTGGTTGGCCTTTCGCACGCGATAGAAATCCAATTGCGTGCGCTACAATGTAAGAGGCCCGTAAGTATGACGAACCTTGCAAACCTGCTCGCATTTGGAGAAAAAGGAGAGCGTATGACGTACGTTATGGAGGTGCAGGGGTTGTTACGTACCACCACATCGGTGAAACATACGAATTAAAACGCGTTGTAGTGGCTAATGTGCCGATTGTTACAAACGATTTTCCAGAATGCACGCTCGTCAAGTTTGCCTTTGTAACTGCCCACGTTGAGTTTTTCGTAGAAAGAATTCTGGATACCCTAATTTAGACACGTTCGGATATTCGAAAGCGCGAAGGCACAAGGATCAAATGGCGCATATCGCAGCGCGCTACAGGGATTATTATCCGTGCGAGGTCCACGCCTGGAATGCGCTTATTACTGAATGGAAAGTTGATATCTCCCCGTGTCGTTGGTTTTTTCGCATCTCCGTTGCGCGGCTCTGTTGTACGGCTAGCACGAATTTGCATGTAATAAACAGGCGTCCGTCCCTACCACTCGCGACTCGGCTTTGCGTATAACCGTATCTATGCCTCCGAAGGGAGTACCGTCCCTGTGTATGCACTTGGCAAGAGGGCGGTGCCACCTGTGTGTAGGCGCGTGAATTTACAGTTGGTCGGAATGCTGCGAAAGGAGGGGGTGTGGGGTAACTCCGAGGCTGGGGGGGCGAGGGATGACCCGGAGCACGTGGCGATCTATTTGTCACGCGAAAGCGGTCACCGTCGGGTCAAGTTAGGTAGCCGATACATCTTCCCTCGACGACCAAACTAATTACACCCTTTATGGGACTTTGGCTATAAAATATGGGCCCTGACGGCTTGCCTTTCTTCGAGCTACCGTTTGAGGAAAGGTACGCACGTGGCGGTGGAATAATATACGAGACCTCCTATCGCGCGGTTTTGATATATCGCCAAATGTAAACCGATCGAAGCGAAGATTTCGCGCGGACCGATATTTCGGAATCTCTATGGAGATTTTGCAAAAATCAACCTCGACATCGGCTACAGCTCGAAAAACGTAAAACAAATTTTAATCAATATCAAAACGTCCATGGAAATACGATCGATCCTAATTTTGGTACCGACATAGCTTCGAACGAAGATAAGCTAGGCCATTGGAGCAGAGCGTACATAGCTTGGAAAAAAGGCATTCGTAATCGGCTATCGCGTCTCGAAAGACGATCGCAGCGGGTATCTGGCTCGGGAAGAGCAACGGACCTATCGTGCCGGCGTCGCAGGAGGCAACTGACTGTCTAAGATCGTATAGCATTCGATCGAACCGAATCGCGGAATCGAATGCGGCCGGGGGCCGAGGGGCGAGCGGCCGTGGGAGCGAGAAGGAGATACGGGGGATAGAGAGATATATAGAGAGAGAGAGGGCCGAAGAGGCACGTGCTACCGAAAGGAGTGGTGGGAATGTAAGTTATGCGCAGCACGTGATCTTCGGAGATCCGTCCGAGCATTTCTTCGCTCGGGGAACGTTGCACGTCCCCTGCAAACTGTGTGTGTGTGTGTGTATGTGTGCGCGCGCGCGCGCGCGGCTAAGAGGTGAGCGGACAAAAAGAAAGAGAGAGAGAGAGAGAGAAGGAGGTAAGTCTCGTCGGTGTGTCGCGGCAGACAAAAGCCTCGCACGTGTGCGAGCACCGTTGTCTCAATGCGGATTTAACGCTGCATCGACACGTCTCCCCACCGTGGAATAACGTGTCGCGTACTACCATCAAAATCCACGAGCAGCCGAGTACCGTACTCGCCAATACGGAGCCGTGCACTCCAACTCCCCGCGTACAGGCGCCGCGTCGCGTTCGTTCCTTAAAACGCGCTATCCGACCACCACGTGGCACCTGACCGCCGTTCTCGCCGGTCTAATCCCTACAAAGCTTCCCCCACCATCGCGCCCTTCCGCGTCCGGCTTTTTGCCGATAGGGAAGGTAAACACCCGTCGAGTGTCACCTGTTATTGCTCGTACGCAAATAGGCTTCATTCATCGCCGGCTACGTACACATTCGTGTGTCCGACGAGTACTCGAGCCTGACCGGCGCTCTACGTGTGTGCGTGCGCTTTGAACCGTAGGTTTCTCACGCGTCTTTTTAACGTGCTTTTTTCCTACGCACGCGCATTCCAGGATACAAACGTCGCGCGTCCGGTTTTTCATATACGGATCATCATACGGGGATCGTTGCCCGCTACGCGGAGAGGACCTCTCATCGATTCCGTGATATTCGATACCTGCACACTTACACTCGATCGTATCAAAATTCTCAAGAATACCCTACTCTACCGGATTACGCGAGAAAAATCAACGCCCGCCCATTCGCCGAGGCGTTTCTCGAAGAATGATTTTCCAGCCACCCTTTCTGGTAATACCGATAGTGGAAATCCGACTAACCGTTTCTCGTTGGTTTTTCAAGCCGGGCGATATTTGACGCCCCGTTAGCACGTCCCTTTGAGCCCCAATCCAAAGGGCATGAGTGCGCAAATGACGAACCCCTGAAAACGTTCCACGTTTGCGAGCTCTCAAGGTAAGCCGACGAGCATGACGGGGAGAGAACCTCGCCGGCAACCGAGCCGAAACCAACTGAGCCGCGGAATGGAAGAGGCGGTGACTACAGCGACGACAAAGTGCATTGCTCGTTGCACGAGTAGGGTGCAGGGCGAGGGGCGAGACGAAACGCACGGCGAGGTGGATCCCCCCGTGGTCGAAAGGGATGGATGGAAAGAGGACAGGAGGGGCGGGGGGGGGCGAGGGGGGAGGCGGCGGTGCGGGGGAGGAGGAATACGTACCGTGTGCCGGTGTCGGTGGCAGAGGGAGGGCCGAGGGGGATAGGAGAGGACATCCACAATGCACCGACGCACACTCCGACGGTTTCCACCTCGGAGTCTCGCCGCCTACCTCTCTCTCTCTCTCTCTCTCCCTCTTCCTCGGCGCCCATCTCGCTTCATCTCCGGCTCGCCCTTTCTCTCGCTCATTCACGTGTGTTTACACCGTACTTTACGGTATATAGGTGCGAGCTCTCTCGTAACAAGAGAACCTCTCACGCACACGCGCGCGGCACTTTCCGCGTGCACCGTAGAAAGTACATAAACTGTCCTCGTTCGCGTCGATATCGTCAGCTGTTGCTTCCTCCGGCGTCGTTACTTCGCGGTAACGTAGAGGCACTTTCCGCCGTACTCGCGCACCTTGCCCGTGACTGACTCTCGCGGGTATACGTACGAGGAGCCCGTGACCCGAAGATTGGCGGAACTACCAGCTCCTTCGAGGTATCCTGCGCTCGGAGAAACGTGCGATTACCGCTCTTGCGAGGACACGTTTGTCGGCCTAACGCGCGCACACACGCGATGCCGAGATGCGCGCGAAACCGTGCCCGCGACTCGACGCGGACCCAGGGGAGCGGAAGGAAGCGTGGAAAGAGTGCACGCACCTCGCATATACGACGCGACACGTGCTCGCGGAGCTTCGAAATGTGCCGCGTGGTAGCTCGTACGTGTCCACCATCGACGTTGCGGGAAATAACGGGCGGGGTTATACGCGATCTCAAGTTCGAGCGCGATCCTTGCACACTGGCGCTAAAGAGGTTCGTTCTTTCGCTCGGTTACGCATAGTAGAACGGGAGATACGATGTGCGAGAGCACCGCATGGCCGCGAAAGTTAATAAAGGCACAATACGGGCGCCGTACTGGTTTCGAAAGAACGAGGCGGAGGGAACGCAAGGGATTAAAGGAGCAAGGCGGAGTGGCGCCGTTGGAGGGCAGACGATCGGCAAAAATGACTGGTAAGAGGTATGCCGTCGGCGGAGCACGAGGGTCGAATGTCACGGAGAGTCGAAGAATAGCACCTGTTTGTGCGAGGTGCGTTCAGGCTCTATGGGCGAACCGCGATGAAGGAGCACGGCAGGTGCCATTATTCCTTTTTCATTATGTCGCGGAGAGTATAGTCAACGGGGAAGCTGAGAAGGAGGATTCGCGGTAGTCATCGAGGCGGTAGGCGTGAGATTCTATCGTAGAATGAATCGTAAAACACCGAGGTGCGCGTGGTGGGAGAAGGGAACGAAATCTCTTCTCGAATCTAACCTTAACCTACCGCAAAGAAGCATCGCTCCTTCTTGGTGACAGGCTTTCGAGTAGATGTCGGTTGTCGATACGTCCCCTTGTCGCGCGTGAGATTCTCTCGCGGCGGTCGCAAAACACGTGCATCGGCCGATGCCACCTTCGCCGATGACTGTCTTTACCGCGTGTTATTTATAAGCGAATCGTCTACGATGCCCCTATAAAAGTCTATTTCGTCCATTTTGCGAAGCTGCGTGCGTTAAACGCGAAGAGCGACCTACTATAACGCTACGCGTGATCTACGTACTGAGTAAATAATACCGGTACGAATAATCGTAGAAATATCGCTGCTACGATGCAACTAGAAATATCACGTTTTTTTACAAGTACGGACAATCGATGGGGATCGGGATTAACTCGAATGCGTTAGATAAAATCACAAAATTGAATCTGGAATACCGGACGTTCGTTGCACTCTTTTGCGGATATTATGCTGTGGGTGCAATTTCTACGTTATTAAATTTACGTAATTATCGATTCCATTCTAGGCGTTGGCAAAGTCGCGTAAGACAATAACGCGCCGATAAGCGTGGGCATTCGTGGAGCGATCATTGCGCGGTTATAGAATACGAAAATAATTCGCTGGCCGACGTTGTCGATGACAACTACCAGGGATCCGAGTTTAACGATCCGCCCTAGGCGGGAACGAGAGACAATGGCCCGGGAGCAACACCCCCGCCCCTAATCGTGTACAGCTGTTAGAAGCGTGTGGTGTCGTCATTGTGCAGCGCATTTGCGTGCAACGTCGGCAGCGATACATTCGAGAGACACTCGTGGAATTCCAGCTTGCCGTTTCATTGTCGGGGAAAGAAGCGAAGGTCGATTGGCTTCCTTCGTGTCGTTAACCGCCCAACTTGATTTTCAAATCGAGGAAGGGATACGCGGGAGATTTATAACGCGGAAAGTTTTAGTTACGTAAATAAGAACGGAAGGCTATAACTCTGTATTACGTTCGTAAAGCGTCACTCACCACGCGACAAGGGTTGTTAAGACTTACATGCCGAGAACAGGGGTAATGGTCGTTTCAATAGCCATTTTCTAGTACCGTTTAAACTTTCACACTTCAGCCGTAACTTCGACGGTATGTACGCGTTTGCATTTAACCGTGTATCGCCAATATTTCGTATTTGCACGGCCAACATCGTCGACATTTTTGTTAATACCCTTGGCATTGATATCCGCCGATCGGTCAACTTACCGATACGCCGATCACGAGGAGACGCGCCGCGCGCGCGAGTTTTTCGATCGGGAGGTAGGTGTACGTAAGGTAAATAGAACGTCGCACGACAAAGCAGCGTGCAACGTGGGTCTAGCGGCGCATACGATCAACCACGTGCTCGGCTATCTTTGCGTAAAGATACGATCGCGAATGCGTGGGCGCATCGCGATATTCGTAATTTCCGATTCACCGATCTCTCGTCAAGGCCGTATGGGCTTCGACCGTAGACTATAAACCGCAGAGATTTCTATCGCTCTTCGCGCGCGACGCGAATAACTCGCCTCCCGCGTACATGTTTCTTTCATTACGTGCCGATGTATAATACAAAACAAACCGTATTCCAAACCCAGAATATCCCTGCGAGCCACGCTTTATCTCACCGCGAGAATAAACCGTTCGCGAATATCATATCGACGTCCCAAAAAATCCTCGCATTTGCACGAATCCCCGTGTTTCCCAAAAATCCCACCCCCTAAGCGAACGATCGTACACTCCCCCGTTGTACGGTACATCCACTAAAATCGGCCCTCGGAGGGAAAATAAATCCAGTGTTCCTGGAATTCCTCCGGTCTCTGGCAGGCATGTAGCTCGACGTCTCGGGGTAAGAATGTCGGAAGAAAGTCCCGCGGTCGATCCACCGGGTACGTGGGTATCGAAGCCACGGCTAAAGAGCGAGTGTCGCCGTGTGTGCCAGGTCTCCCGAGGCATTCGACTGTACTCCCACGGCTCGGGCTCACGTACGTGGCACAGGCACACGCACGGGCGCTCTCTATGCATTTAAAACGGGGACGCGGCCCGTAAATCACGTAGTAGAGCCAAGGCTCGTTGCGGTGCAACGGCGAGGAGGACGGTGCGTGCCGCTGCCACGTGGTTTTCGCGGCAAAACTATGCGGCCGCACACGCCGGGCGAATTTATGAATGGGAGAAGCCTATTGACAGATCGCGCGTCGATAACTCTCTCGTTAATGGTCCGTGATGGTGGGTGAGTGCCGATGCGGAGAAGGAGCCGTAGGAGGAGGAGCCCCGGGGGGAACTTGGACTCGCTTTATGCCAGAGTTACTACCGGCACACGCCGTCGGCACTGCACGCCGTGCACCACGGAGGTTATCGTCTTGTACCCGAGAACGGAAAATAGGCCTTGCCTTCGAGGTATCTCGAGGATGCGTACCATATCGATATGTGCGTGGGATGGCGAACCGGTGAAATTTCCACTCGGTCGAACAGGTTGGATTATGAGCCGAGTCCTCTTCGAAGCTCCTCTCTCGAAGGATGTGCAAAGATACCGCTCTCCGTCGTACGGCAATGCCGATGCAAATGCAAAATTAAGAGTGCACGCATCTGTACGAAGATAGATTCCGGACTGGTATTGGAATGTTTTATTTCTGGGACGAACCTGCCTCGTATTCGGAGCACGGGAGCTTATCTTTCTGCTCTGTTAGAAATTATACGAAAGGCTATGTTGATTAAAGATGGAGATTTTGGAAGGCTCTTATCGTGCAGGGTGGAATTTCCAGCAAAGAGATACATATCGTCCTTTCTATTTGTTGCTCGATATGTTCGCGCGGAATTCGATACTTTCGATACTCGCTGCAAACCAAATACCGTGTACTGCTTAAAACAAGTATCTTTATTTTTTAGTTTGTAATTGCGAGAATTTTTATTTACGGTGCGTAGATGATATTTTATCAATTTCCTCGAGTATATATTACGACGTACGATTATTGGTCGTTTTCTCGCGCTTAGATATCGATGACTTATGTAGGAAGAAAACATCCGCTTACATAACTTCGGTGAATATTGATAGAATGTATTCTCGGAGGTTTTCATCCCGATCGGAGGGATGTAATGCAAAATACAAGTGTGCTATTTTAGGACGATAATTCATAAGACACGTGGATGGAAAATAGTCGATATAGGCAATCGTTGAAACCCAAAATGCACCGTCCGTCGGATGCGGCGGCATCCTCCGCGTTGTCTCTACGACTAACCGGCCAATACTCGACGGATATAGATAAATGGTTATTAGCTTTTAACACATTTTTCTTTGATACAAGTCCTTTATATAAATATAATTATATACGAAGGAAAATAAGTAGATCGATAGCGGACATCCGGAATAGGAGATCGTCGCAAAGATATTTCGGATAACCTAGAATATAGGAGAATACAATTTTGAAATCTTGGAATCTTACGATGCATAGAATTCAAATAATATAGAATCGCCTCTTAGATGTCACGGATAGAGTGCAGATAGTGGATATGACCGACTCTGACGCCGTAGTCTTTGCACCGTTCCTTACGTAAGCATGGAGATTTCTCACGTCAGTATGTATGGATTATCACTGGTTTGTCGGCATAACATTCCAGGGCTTATCGAGCACCAAACGGAAAAAGACGCAGCACTACCGTCGAATTTATTTACCAGAGACATCCTGGATAATTTTTGTACAATATTCCCAAATGGAAATAAAATCTAGGCCCGATATAAGTTCCCAGTAACCAGTACCGATATTACGGATATTATCCCCTTTAAACGATCTTCTCTACGAATTCCGAGCTCTCCAAGCTTTGGGCGAATTCTACTTTTTTTTTTATTAAAATATATCCATCTACAGGGTACGTTATATAATTCACTGGTAGAACATCAAGTGGCTTAGCGGGGGTTCACCGTTGATTTTGTCGGATCGTTAAACAAAGAACAAAACAGTACGTTTCTTTAAAAACATCCCTTAGATCGGACGGGTTGTTGTCGTCGTGGTAACCATGACAACGCTGCCCCCTCGATGGTTGGTCATAACCGTGCCCCTTCCTCGCCGCCGTGAGCGCCGTACTCCTTTCCCCACTAGCGTCGAGGCAACGCTGGGTTTTCTCTATAGCGCTGGCCAAGAGGCAGCCTCGAAGCATCGGCTGCCGCTCGTCCGCTCCCTCTTTTTCCCTCGCTCGGGCAACCGTCTCTCTCTCCCCCCGACCGGCGACCCGCGACCCACCGTCGTTGCCACAGCCACCTCGATCGCCCCTCGGCCTCACCTCCTTCTCCCATCCGCGGCCACCGTCCTACCTCCGCCGCCCCCCTCCCTCCCGCCGGCTCCTGCCGCCCCCAACCCAAGGAAACGCGGGATCGCTTCGAATTCAAACTACTGAACACGAGGTTACCACGCGTCAAATCTGACACTTCGGCTCGACATCGATGCGCCGCCGTATCGTCCTCGGACCGGTCCGATGCACCGTCGGGTGCACCAAACTCCAGCTACGCTCTGCAGCTCGCGGAAGCGTGCTAGGCTGGGGGAATTAATTTTGAAAAATGCCTCTTACCGAACGGAGGGAGAAAAAGGTGTCGGAGGTTCGAATTGGACGAGGAGCTTTTTTCCGGGATTTCGCTTCTCGACCTTTCGCGGACCGTGATTCAAGCTACGCTTCGGGGAGTCGACGGATGTGGTCGGCTTTTTGGGCTCTTGCTAGAAGCGCGGTATTGGGGGAAATATTACGACGGTGTGGAATCGCTCGAGGAAGAATCGTATATTTAAGTGGAATTGCGATAAGTATCGAAGGGCTGTCTCTGCCGTTTCATGCTCGCCAGCCTTTCGAGCATTACGAACATTTGCTTTATTACTTGCTCCGAGTCCGGCGGGTCCGGATTCTTTTTCCGATTCGAGAGCGGTCGAATAGAATAAATCCCAATAGTCGGAGGAGGATCCTCGGAAGAGAGGAAAATCACACACTGGCGCACTCGATGGATGCACGCGCAGTAGGGCGCACGTTGCATGTGTCGTTGGAGGAATCGAAGGTAAAGTCCCTTCGACGGTATTGGTACACACAACGTAACACCGAAGCCGGGAACGAGCAAAATCTCTTGAATTTTCACGTCGAACGATATTCTCTTGTTAGCGTAGTGCTGTACCGTGTTCACGTAACGCTCTCTTGGCTGGCGGTGCAGAAACGTTAGAGGCAACGGAACGGTCACATTTGTAAGAAAAGAGGAAAATAAAGATTGACGAGGCACAGCACGAGACTCACCTGACCAACGTCGCACCACATTATTATTTCGCTGGCACTGACGACAGCATCTTGGTTCGCTCGTGTACCATACACAGTGTAGCTTGATGTTTTTTTTTGTTTTCAATAAGGAAACAGTACGTGGAAGCGAAGGTCCACCACTGGTGTACACTCCGGTATTTGCTGTTCGTTTTCTCTCACAGTCTCACGAAATGCACATAATAGTCGATACTATTCCGTTGCTCTTACTGTACCCTGCGCCGTGATATACCTCCGGGTTGGCTCGTCGAGTAACACCACACGATCACTCCGAGTGAACGATACGACTCTCACCGACGAGCCCACTAGTAGCTGGCTGGCCATGCAAAGCATTACTGAGTACTCTGACAACAGTACTCGCCGAGTGCCGCCGCTCGGTTTTCCCCCGAGTCCGCGCTCGGCCGTTTTCGTTCGACGTCGGCCCACCTGCACTCCGGCACGACGGCACGGAACGCAGGGCCGTCTCAACCTCCGCTCGGGCCATCTCGCTCTTCGCCGGATACCACGGTCCACGAGTTCGTGCGTCGAATGTCCTTCCATTGTCCTTAAGGAAAATTAATTTTTGCCGCTTTTAGCGGAGACGTCATTTACATTCGCAAAAGAAAGACTTAAACGTTTTTAGCAAACTTGGTTTTCGATATATCGGACATCTCTTATTGACATGATTTGATTCCTGGAAGCCGATGTTTATAAATTTTTGCTACTTAATGGCGCCGGGCCCACTATCTTTGGGTTTGTAAAATTTTGATAAGAGCACGTCAGCTGACGCGTTACGGAAAATATTTTGTAATCATTTTGCGATTCGAATAAGAGGGACGCATCCCAAAGATATATGAATTTTATATGATTTCGGGAAAGCAGCTTTTGAATTTGCCCCGATGATTTGATAAAGCCTCCATTGTCGAGAGAAAAGTACAAAGCCCATTCATATGGCTGGAATCTGTCTTCCTACGAGAATGTCGTAAAATTAAAATAGTATCATATTGCGATGATTTACCATATTGGCGAACGGATTCCAATTTTAATAAATTATTTTTGAAGTCCATTGAACATCACGCGCAGAATACCATATTGTCGAGTTTCGAATGGTGGTGGATTTCGTACGGGCGGCGTGCATTCTATTCACGCCACGTAAATTAATTGTATAATTAATATTGAATATCCTCGATTGTTTACGCCATCCAGGTTGCTCATAAAAGGAAATCCATTGTTTAAATATACGTTCTCGGAATGTAATAACTTCGTTTACGTATAGATTTATTTATGCCCAACCGCTTAGACCGTAGCGCACGTAGAAAAAAAAAAATATTGGAAAACATTTTCGAAGATCGATAAGATTAAATATCGTTTTTGCAATCGCACAGACACAAAAGCGTTCGCGCCGGTGGGCGAGAAAAAACGTTTTGCTCGAGAAAGTCCGTGATAGTAACGCCGCCCGATGAAAGTTACCGGAGAACGGATTGACGGTGCGCAGCAAAAATTCGATTCAACGGAGAAAATCAAATTGAGCCGATTCTTCCGACGGTCGCCGTTAATTAATCCGTCAACATTATATTTGCAGCAACGCTTATCAACATAGTACGTTTCGCAGAGCATCGCATGCAAGTACACGAGCTTGAAATCGCGGTACCGTTTCTTGGAAACGGTCGTGCAACAATCACGCGCCGCGCGATTGTCGCACGAAGACTCGTACAAGGAAAAAAGGGGGAGAAACGGAAAAATTCTTTTTCCCCTTGCGCTTTTGCAATTAAAAAATGTCAAAGTTATCGCAATAATACGAGTAGGATAAATGGTTAGAATACGTGGCAAAAGATTCCGATATCGGGAGCCTTTTTGTTATGAAAAAATGGTCGATGCGACGAGCAGGAGTTTTGCTCTACTCGGCAGAAAACGGGAGAGCGAGTCGACGGGGTCCCGGAGTCCGAGGGCGACAGCCCAGCGTCGCTAGGTTCCAAACCCGCCACTGACTGCCGGGCTATATACGGCAAGCAGCCGAAGCCCGCTGAAAAGCCTCGGCTCTCGTGGCGAGCAGACAACGGCGCACGAACCGCTGGATCTCGCGCGCCACGTTCTATACGGCAAGCAGCTTAAGAAAATTCACCGAGAATATTTTTATTCTCTCTCGTGGAAACGACGTCCGCCATCGAGACGCCTCGATCGCGATACAAAGGTACGCGAGATCGTGCTCTAGCCCTCGATCGATCCCGCGCGATAAATCGCCCCGATTGCCGAATTTTGCGGGACATTCTATCCTCGGCCAACGAGCTGAAAGCGTACCGCTTCGACTGCTGCAGAGGAGAGCGCGAGCCATCGCCGACAGAAACCGACGCGTTTTGCGGGAAGTCGTTTTCACCGTGGCGCACGGTGAAAATGTCTTCTCCCTCGCCGCGAAGGAGACTTCTCTTTGTCTCTCTTTCTCTCCTTCTCTCCCCCGTTAAGCGCAACCTCGGGGCGGGCCTTGCGGGAGAGAAGTTCGACTTCACGGATGTCGCGTGAAAGTCTCCGGCCTGATTCGAACTTCGAACCGCGAGGCTCGAGGGACGGCGGGTAGTCGGCGCGTTCGAAAACTCATCGTGCGCCGCCGGCTGATCGAGTACTGCCGGTCATGCAGGGATCGCTGCTCTCGAAGGAAAATCGAGTCGTCGTTGCTTTTCGATCTTTCGCTTCGTTGAGCGCCGAGTCGAACGCAGCGAGAGGATGGTCCCTGTTACTATGATGCGTCGTTGCGTTAACCGATTTTGACACCGCGCTGCAGGACGAGGAGGGCAGATTTTAAGCGGTGGCTTATTGTCAACGCGAGAAAGCGCCGATAACCTGACCGCGGACACGAGCGTGTACCAGCCGTTTAAACATGCTCGCTGGCCGTACAGGTGTTATAGGTACGCGCAATATCCATGCCGAGACACGGCGACACAACGAGGCCGGACAAACGCGTGGCTCCGGGACGGAAGTAAAGCGCCAGTCGGGTTTACGATTGGTTGGGCATTGCGCGACAGATGAATTGTGGCCAATGAATGTCCTTGCTCCGTGGACGAGGCCGTGTCGCGTAAGCAGGCCTCGTCGAGCGCCAGGCCCACTTGCGTGTGTGTGTGCGCGATGATCGCTGAAACGCTCGCGTATCAGTTAGAAGTTATGTGGAATTTTACGCCGCCTTTGTTCCTATCGAAACGCCCGGGACTCAACTGTATCTAATCTGAAGTTTCTTAAACATGTTCTCCCGCGTAACGACGTTTCATGGCAATTTGAAAGCGGTCTCTTAACGTTATTTAATAATCGTTCTCACCGTTCTCCGGCAGGCACGGTTTATCCCTCCTACTCGATCTAAATCGAATTTTGTTCAAAATATTTGAAAGCTTTCCTCTCCTCGAATCTACATTGCGCACGATGGTTACAGTAATCGTTAGACTTTTTCATTAACCAACAGCGTGTGGAGAACTCGAGGCGTAGAGCTCAACGTGGGGATTCGCGATTCGCGGGGGTTTTACGATCGTCTTCGAAAGCTGCAACTTCTGCGTGCTTCCGGTCTGGTTTTCGAGAAAATGTTCCGGCAAGTTCTCTTTCAACGCGAGCGATGAATACTCTAACCTTCGCCAGACAGATTCCAACAACGATCAAGCGAGTTTTCTAACGTTGCTATCAAAGATTAAAGAGTAATTTTCGCGTTATAATTCCTTTCGATGGCGATTCAAAATTTCCTCCAAATTCGCCAAATCGAGATTTTTCTCGAGACTCGAAGGATCTTTTGAATCCAAATGAAAATAATCTGGCGGTGCATTGTGCGCTTTACGGTACCAAACGACTTCGGAGATCACGTCGGTATATCATACTCAAACGAGTATAAGAAGGGCATAACGGTGTTTATGTAACCGTATGGAGATCCGCACCGACGTCTAAATGTAGACTTGAGAAAGCGCCCGGGAAAATCATGTTACGCCGGTGGTGTAGCGACAGAGGATACTAGGGCGGTCGGGTCAGTTTTCCCGCCATTCCCATATTCCGACTCTGCAACCGGAAGCTACCCTCTGGACACATTTCCCCCATCCCCCAAAATGTACGTCCTACGTTTGCGCGATTCCTTCAACGCCGGTGCGCTTTTTTTTTGCACTACCTCCGTTTTTGAAAATCGCTCGCACTTCGATGAAAAATACGATAATCGAGCACGGTGTTATGTAATATTCGGCGTACCGTTGGTCGCTCAGGACGATTCAATCGACGATCGATCGCGATCATTGTGTTCCGTTCCTTTGACTTTTATCTTTACGCCAGAATAATTGGACATCTACCTTCAAAGCTGAGACTAAGTGAATTATTTCCCTCGGCGAACTCTTTGGTTATGTTGCAAGGTGGACGTAGGGATTTGCCGTGTACGTATTTGTTTTGGTTCTAAATTCAACCGAAGTGGATTACGGCTATGACTAATTTGTGGGTCAAGTTTATGCATACTTAAATGCTGCCGACGAATAGAGCCGAGCGTTACCCGAAGTGACCGACATGTCGACGTAAGTCGAATCTGGAAGCATTTTACAAATTAAGTAACCATGACACGTGACGAGCAGATCCGGTCGTTGACCGTCTCAATGTACACCCGATACGAACAGGTGTATGCTCGATCCAAGATTTGTTGAAATTACGTCGATTAAAAGTATGCCGTACGATAATCGAGTTCCTGCCACTGTTGTTACGCGTTACAAAAATCCGGACCATTTCCAATTAACCTTATCGAAGGCGGGCGCGAAAAATAATACCAAGTGCAAAGACGCGTTCCTCCATTTGGCGATTCGGGTACATTCGTTACCTCGCGTTCCCGAGGACTAATATCCTAAGAACGTCACTCCCCTTTTGTGGGCAAAGAGTCGGAGCACCCGTTTAAATATACGAAGGCCCGGTTATAGCAGCTTTTATTTGACCAACTGAAACTATCGTACACTATCTATCGATAAAGCTTCGAATTCACGTCGTTATCCAAGTTGAATATCCAGCAGCTGAGAATTTCTCGATTGGCCGAATTAAAGAGCACCTGTTAACACACACTTGTCGATTTCACGATGACATCCGGATGGTACCCGACAGGTGCTATAAGTTAATCGGTTAATTCGATAGGTCGTGTATACACGTGACTTCCGTCCATACGTCCTTTCGTCAAAGTGCAGATTATCATCGTTTCGATTGGGAGCCATCCAGGGGAATGGCATCGAGCGAAAAATGGCGTGCAGGAGGCACAGCACGAAAGGTTGATCGTGCTAATAGCGACGATCGGATTCTTATTAAGGATTCCGGTGATGGCCGTTGAGATAAATCGGTAATCAGATCTCCTCGGCTCCCTTTTCAACTTGCGGGCTAGCGTCACAAATTCATCCCGCCAAATAGCCGGGATTAGTCGGCTAAGCACGGCCCATTGGATTCGGCTTACGTCGAGATAGGACCAACGATGTTTACATAACAGAGTCAACCGTAGTTAAGTAACACTTAACGATTCGTTATCGACGCAAAAAATGTGGGTATCGATGCCTCGGCACGACGACATTGATATAAATTGTTCCTTCTTCCGATTATGTAACGCCCGTTCGATGTTTACATTAAGATCTCCGATTTATGTTGTATAAACCGCTCTTCCTTGCTCCGACTAGGTTCGAACGCATTGCTTCGGATGATCATACCGTTCCGTCAGATTTCTTTTATACGCACACTTGTTTACTTATAGTATTAAAAAAAAAATTACAAGGTCCTGGCGATTGCGATTAATACCCCACGATAGGGTTTCGTGACACTTGATCCGAATTGTCTTTATATTTCATTCCCGAAATTAAAGAAATACGATTACACAACGGTACAACGCACGATTCCGGTAAGCCGAATTACTGAATACTTCTTTGTCGGGAGATGACGCAAACTTTTGAAATAGTTGTTGCCACACGTTGATTGCTTAATTAAATTTTAATAATGCCAAGGAAAAGAATCGGGAAAAGAGAATAAGAGAAAGGCAATCTGGTGCCCGTTGTACGCACGCGTTATTCCTTATCGAGTTATCGGGGGTGATAAGGCTATCTTTATCAGCGATAAAGTCGTTTTCGTTTGTAGACTATCTTGCGAGGACTTTGAGAGCGAACCTTCCGCTGAGTATACATCGGTAAAGGTCTATACGCTTTTTGCAACATAGCTTCGGGTTTTGCAGTCACGGTTTTGTCCCCGACATCTCGAAGAAAGACTGCTCTTGTTTCCACTGTAAATAATGAGATGTACATTTTATTTCCTATTTACTAATATATTGTTCCAGTTGTCTTAGCACCGCTCCCGAGGCGCGCAGTTTTACCTGGAAGATCGATATCTTTGTTGAAGCAGAAATAAACTGAAAAATATTATTCTTGCAGTATATCTGTCAAATAGAGTTCCAAGCAAATCTAATCCTACGAGTGGAATATCATTCGAAGTACGAACGGTCCATAACTTCTGCCTGCCTGTCCATAACGCTTTCCATTCTGCCGACAAAAAATACCCAAAAAAAGGTGTACGATAATGCCTACGAGAAGTTCGTTCCGTAGAAAAATCGAAGCGACACGATGCGGTGGATTCCAAACTGGCAACGCAGAAGGGAGCGAGTTAGCAATGTACGAGTTACTTTCAATTAATTCTCTTTCGCCCAAAAGGTCGACGTACCGCGGAAGGAGAATCGCAGTCCCATAAAACAGTCGCTCCACCTCCCTTTCCTCCACCTCCAGGTTTCTCTTTCCGCCTCTTTAACCCTGACCTCCCGTAAAATACATAGAGAAAAAGACTTTTCCAACGTGTACGCACGAGCGAGCTGCCGTTGCTGCTGGCCCAACTCATGAATGGACCCGCGGCTCTATTTACGAGCGCGCGACCTGCTGCTTTTATCGTCGTCTCTACGGCCGAAGCAGTTTTGCCGGCTTTGCCGCTTTTGGACTAGAACATATCTCGCACGCATCGAATTCTGCATCCAGCCGAACGTGTACGTCGATGGTGCTATCGATACTTCGTTATTCAGCCTTGTCATAACGGTGCAAATTGTTAAAGAGACCGTTTTCCTCGCGTTCCATGAGAGCGTGAAATAAAAGAAAGGAAAAGTTGATCATTATTAATCGACTTAGCGTGACCAATACGAAGTTCCATTGCTCGCCATCCGGGCCGTTTTTGCGCGTCCTCCTTACCCGCGATTATTCTATTTGTAAAAATTGATCCGCGTTGTTCATCCGCGTATCCACGATAGCCGTAGAAAGCTCCGCGATAGAAGTTGCTCCAAATCAGATGGTCCGCGTTTTTACTTTCACGCGGCACATATAGAGATCGATCGTAGAACCACGTACAACGGTACAGTCGAGATGCTCGAAACAGGCGTGCACGTACGTGGGTATGTAGCCGCGCACGACAACACGGGAGATCGTACCGTTGTTTTCGAAAATTTGCACGAAGGAAGGCTCGGAGGTGGATCCAAAGCGACGAGCAGTGCGCGTTTAATTTTCACCTCTACGCGTTAAAAGTAGAATCCACGCCTACGCTCATGTTCGAGCAATCGACCTTTTCGTCCTTAAAGTCCGTGCATTTGTTAGGGCGCCGTGAAAACCGGCGAGGCTATATTTGTCAAAGCTCGTGAAAGGGGCGTCGAAAAGCATTGCGTAACATACCGCGCATTCGTTTAGAAGGGCGCGGCAAGGAAGGCGCTCGCACGGAGGTACGTATTATTCATCTCGAAACGGCGGTCGTAAATGCGGAGCCAGGATCCACCATGACCTACATCAAATTCAACGATTGCTGGCTCACGGTCCGTTCACGCGGCGCTATCAGTCTGGATCATTAATACATTCCGAGGAACAATGATTCATGTCGCGTGCCCACGCGGTGCGTACACCGAGCGGCTAGTGGGGGGAGTCCGGTAACAGGAACCGAAGTGTCGTAAAACTAATCTCTCGGATACAAATTGCGTAATCTCTATCTACCCCCCTCCTAATTCTCTCTCTCGCTCTCTCTCACTGCACACACGCGTACTCGCGCACACACCACCATCCGCTCTCCGGCGTCACGCGGCTCTTTCTCTTGGTTTCCAAGCGTTTCCTCCGTCTCCCTTGTGCTCTATCCCGGTCCCACCAATCCACCGCGAGCTTCTGTAGAGGCCTGCTTGTGCGCGACCTGCCTCAATGTCTTTTTCTCTTCGCTCTCTTTCTCTCCCTCTCCATCTTTCTCCGACCTTCCGCCCTCCTCCCTCTCGCCTTGTCTTCCTTGCCCTCGCTCCCTCCTCGTCCAACCACTTTCCTCTCCCTCTCTCTCCGATGTCGCGCGCGACCGCGTCCATGCATTATAAATATCTCCAAATATCCGGCGTTCCTTGTGCAATCGTCGAGCAAGACGAGCGAGGCGCGGAGAGGGCCGAGGGGTGGGGGGAGGCCGACTGTTACTCGGTCGATGCCTCCCGCGTTTTTTCGTAGTCGCACGCGTGTGTGCTGCACTGATAGAATTCTATTGACGGTCAGAGCCACGTGCTTCTCCGCATAAACCGATCGCGCGGATCCCATCCGATTTTCGAAGAGCCGACTTTCGCGCCGTTTTACTCCGCGCTTGTCGTGGCCGGTTAACGAGGCATTCAGCGAGCGGGAGTTTACTATACACAGCCGCGACGTCCTCGCGACAGTGTCCACCGCGTTCGAAGGGTAAGAAGGTTATTTTATCCCTCGTCGCGCATTGTATTAATGGGCGAATCGCGCTATTTCGCGCGTACTATCAATTACCACTCGAGCGTATCCACGCGAGAGAGAGTATAGCGCTATAAAAGACGGAGGTATAAGCGTTGGGAATGCGCGTTCGAAGTATGTGCTTCTTTGTTTCCTTCCCTGCGCGGGTACCGAAACGACGGCATCGGTCGCGGTTCGGGGAATGTTGTTTTTCTCGCGCGGTTACGAGCGTACACACTATCGTGACGATCAAATCATATTTACGCGAAGGTAGCGCGTTGGAACGCGACTAAAGTCGTTGCGTACTCGTTTCTTCGTTTATCGGGAACAGAGTAATCGTGGAGAGAGCCCCTACGGGCGAATATGCAAAACTTTAAAATACCTCGTTGAAATTTTCCGAGAGCGTGCAGATCTGTCGAGTGCTAATCGGCGAGCCGCGTCCCGATGTCGACAATGCCTCTCGTACGTTTATCCTCCAATTATTTTCCTACGGAGGAAGCATCGTCGCCGCTGAGATACATTGTTCGCGTATACATCTCTGCACAGTCCCAAGACTTTTGAGCAAATATTATTAGCGCGCGTATCAACGCGCACTGCTTGCACGACTATTTAATATCTCTCGATCTTAATCGGCAAATACGGATCACGATCGCGCAAACTTGCGCACCGCGCACGAATTACTCTTCCCATTTATATATATATATATTGTTTTCGTCTGTTTTTTAATTCAAAATATTTCCGACGCACGGCTCAAAAATAACATCGACGGAGAGCTTTTTTGGAAAATTCAAAATGTTTATTTCTATGAACGTCCGCTTGTTTTGAAATAGAGGAAAATCCCGCCATTATAACGTAGAACATCTACATCGAAAATGTTTCGAAGCGTACCTTAAATCAAGTACGTCGGGCGGGTACTGGTTGAAATAAAAAATTCCCGAAAAAGTTAGGACGCGTATTCGCGTGGATTAAAATGCACCGTTGCTTCGAGTAGAAAGAGAAGTAACCGTCGGGCCGTTTCATGCAACATGCATGCATCCTAGGACGGGTTCTACGGCCGTCCAGAGTTGCGAATTCGAGAATCCCGTGCAAACTTTTTAACACGATTGTCAAATCAGCTCAGGGTCTCGAAACGATCGACCGACAGAGTATCGATCGAACTTGAGAGGCCTCGATTGGCGTGCCTGTCGACAGAGGGCATATCGCGAAAATGCAGCCACGTTATTCGCGGTCGTTAGGTTTTCACCTGACAGGTGAATCGATCGAATCCGCTCGCCCTGTCTCCCCCTTCCTTCGAAATACAGTGCGATCGAGCCGCGCTGCTGGCATCGGCTACACGCTCTACGTGCTGGAAACGAAGGGAAAAAAGCTTATTAGCAAATACACCAGAGGCCGGCTGGCCACTCCGCGCTATTTCGCAACGATTAAGAAAACTTCGTGGATACATAGGTGAACGATAAGAATTACATCAACGTTTCCGGTAGTGCCTCGGAGAAATAATTCTTAAGAATTTTATAGCCTTTATTATACATCACGGCTTCCCTGAGACAAGATATTCCTCTCGCTGTACTGCGAGAAGCGCTCTTACCGCTTGAAAAAAAAAAAAAGAGAAGGAGAAATTTATCTTCGAATCTCGAGGAGTATGACCGATGGTCCCGACCCTTCGGCACGATCGTTTCTAATTTCTTCATCGCGC